>JANVCC010000045.1:1334189-1386689 GCA_025345505.1 Todiramphus chloris collaris
CCCTTTGTGTCTTAATTCCAACTGCAGAAGGCACTTGAATCCACCTTTCTCATAGTGGCTGGAGAACATAATACAGGTTGTGATTATTTTATTTGACTTGATAGGAGGAATAAGAGGCTATTCCAAAACAACATTGTAAATGGTAGGTGCACGTTCTGCTCTGCACGACGTGGGCACGCAGGGCTGTTGTTTGAAGAGCTCGCACTTGGTGTTTGGCTGGTTTAACGTTGCTTGGACAGCTTCTTAGAAGCAGATCAAGAGAACAGCAGATAGCCAGTAGAACACTTTAAATAGTAACTCACAAAAAGAGTATGCTTTACCTTGATGTAGGGGTGAAAATCAGAGTGGATGATCCTTTTTGGCACCTGTGTGGGTTTTGTTTATCAAATTTTATTCTTTTTTTTTTAACGGGTAGACTTCTTCAGCTTTACCAGTGCTCTGAGGAGTGTGGATACTGGCTGGCTCTGATCTGAGAGTGGTGTGCTCAGACCCTGCACAGGACACAGCACTTTCAGATCAAAGCCCTTTGGCCTCCCAGAAGAGTGTGCTGAGGTCTGCTTCAAAACTAAACCAAAACCAATCCTGTAGACAGGTTTTTAACACTGCATCACAGGTAAGGCTAGCAACAGATGTTACGTAGTTATTGCAGAATCCTGTATTGGGTGAAATAAGAGTCGCAGTGTTGTAGGAATTTATCAATATTGTGGTATTTTTAATGACATTTTTAGATAAAGATTTCTGTCTTACCTGTAATCAAAGGATAATCCTCCAAGAATAGCAAATGTCTCATTTCCAAGATTAGTTTAAATTTTTATGCTACTTTTTCCCAGGTGAGAGTTTTGATAGATGCAGAAGGTGATTCATGTTCCTGTGCTTATTGAGAGACATTTTCTTGCAACTGTTTGGAATATCCAGCAAGGTTGTTTGGTAGATAGGACATTTCTGTACAGGAGTATTCTTGTATACAACAATTCTTTTCTATTGGAAATTGTTGAAGAGTGAATAAAAACACCCAACAGACGGTATTTTTCTCAAGTGTTTCCTGTTTTGTGAATCCTGGGGGTGCACCCGAACCTTTCACACCCCCTCTAATTTTGACCTTGCCAGAAGGAAATGTTACGATGACTAAAAACGTTGCATTTTATCTTTTTTTAAATTACCCTAACTGTGAACTGTCTGTGGCGATGCATTTTCGCCTTCATTATCCTTGTGTAGGTCAATGCTCCTCTAATTACAGACTCACAGAAGGGTAAGGGTTGGCAGGGACCTCTGGAGATGACCGAGCCCAACGCCCCTGCCAGAGCAGGGTCACCCAGGGCAGCCCACACAGGGACAGAGCCGGGTGGCTTTGGAATCTCTCCAGGGACTCCACAACCTCCCTGGGCAGCCTGGGATGGGCGAGTTGTTGTGCCGCCTGAAAAGCAAACCAAAACAACACGATGGGAAGGAAGTAGCAGTCGGTTGGACTAATGAGTTTATTATTAATTAACCAGCGGGGCCGCGGTTGGCAGGGGGAGTTGGAACGCGTTGTGTTTACTGCTGTCCCCTTCTGCCTGGGTGCTTCTTACGGGGACTCCGCTGCAGCCTGCCGCCCGGGAGTTCCGTTCCGCTCTGCCCGTGCCGGGGGGGGGGAACAGCCGCGAAGCGGCTCCGCTGAGGCCGCCCCGAGGCCCGGGCCCGCAGCCGCCATCCCGCCGGGGGCAGCGGGAGGGGAGAAGGAGGCGGCCGCGGGCGCGCGGAGAAGGCCTCGCGGTGGCCGCGGGCTCTCGCGGGGGCCGCTGCCCCTCAGGCGCGCGCGGGCTCCTGGCGCCGCTGCCCGGGGTGGGGAGGAACCACCCGCGCATGCGCAGCACGCGGCGGCCGGGCCGCCCGCCTCCCCCTCCCCTCCTCTCTGGGCGCAGGCGCGGCCCCGCCCCGGCGCTCTCGCGAGAGGCCGGGATTTATTCCTACGTGCTGTGCCGTGCTGCTCATGGCGGCGCTGGAGCGGGGGCGCTGAGCTGTTGGGGTGAGTACGGCCGTGGCGGGCCTCGGCCGCTCCCGCCGCTGCCCAGACGGCGCCCGCGCGCGGGTAGGGGGTACTTGGGGCCCCCAGAGACGGCGACAGAGACGGGGGGGCGCCTCGGGATCCGTCTCCCGGGTATCCCTTGTCGCGGCGGCCTAAGCGGGGTAAAGGCCCCCGTGAGCCTCCCATCGGCCGCGCGAAGCGTGGCGGCTGTGGCGGGCGCCTGCCTCGTAGGCCGCCGCTCCCTAGAGCCGGGAGTACCGGCCGCCGCGGGTCGCTGGGCCGTGGCAGCGCGCGCACTACCCTTCCCGGCGTCCTGCGGGCGGCCGCCCTGGGCCGGGACTCCTGGGGGCTGGAGTCCCGCCCGGCCGCGTAGGCGGAGCCAGAGCCCCGCTGGAACTCGCTTTCCCGGCGCGCTGCGCGGCCGGGGGGCTGCGGAGCTTGTCGGGGCCTGCAGGCCGGTAGGAGCCCGGCCGGCCGCGGGTGGCGCCGAAGGGACTACGGGTTCCGGCAGGCCCCGAGCGGGGCCCCGGCGCTGGGGCTCCTGGGGACGGGCCTGCGCGGCCGGCCTGGAGGGGCGGTGGCGGACCGCGGCTCCCGGCGTGCTGCGCGCGCAGCCCCGCCCGGCGCAGAGCCTGGGCCCCCGTCCCTTTGTGTGCGGGGGAGCGGCCGCCATCGCCCCGCTTTGTGTGCGGGGAGGGCGGTGGGGCGGCCACTCCCTCCGCCGCGCCTGCCCTTCCCCTCGGCCCGGGAGCGGCGGCTCCCGGCGCGGCCCCTCTCCCGGCCTTTGCGTTGTCATAGCGCAGGCCGCGGCCGGCGTGCGGGCCGCCTCCCGCACACGGCAGCCCCCGCTCGGCGCGCTGCCGGCTGGGCCGCCTGGCACCGCCCCTCGGCCGGGCCCGCGACTCCGCTCCGCGGCCACCATCTTGCTGCAGCGCAGTGAACAGGCCCGCCGGGGAGGGGAGGGCCGCGCAGGGCCTCGGAGCTCGCCGGGCCCAGGCCCCTCCTGAAGGCCTTCGTCGAGCCTCTGTCGGTCTGGGTCCAGTTCTCCCTTGTCTGGGTCAATAACGAGGACAGGGCTCTTCCCCAACTCCAGACCACTTAAAAGAAACCGGTTTGGTTTTGGTTTGTGTTGGTTTTTTGTTTGTTTTGGGGTTTTTTTTTTTAATGTTTACTATTTTTTTTAGTGCTTCTTATGTATATATTCCTTTACAAATGTCTTTGAAAGTTCTTTTAACTTTTTTTTTTTTCGCTTGTTTGGTTTCCCGTAAATATATTTTTTTTACGTAAAAGTGGCTTCGCTAACTTAGTGGATGTGGTAGCTGATCTCATAGGGGTCGGGGTGCTCAGGAGCTGGTGTTCAGTATGGCTTTCTGATTTACATCTGAAAAGATACAGAATAGCTTGATCTCCAAGTATTTAATAGCTCTGTTGCGCATGCATGCTGAAAAGATACAGCTTTATCTTTAGTGAATTTGATTTTAGCCGTACAAAAGATTTCTGTTTCTAGAAGCACACCTTCCAATCCAGTGAAATGCATGTTCTTGTATTTATCTCTTTTTGCGAATTAGATGGGAAACAAAACAGTGTTTGCAATCTGGCAGGTTCTGCTGCTAAGCTGTGTAGATGGTTTCTAGCTGTAAACAGCTTTGTGAATTACTGTCATTTAGCAGAATCTGCACCTGAAAGACTTCACGAACAGGACTTGTAGAGCTCTTCCTTGTCTTTGCATTGAATATACAAATGCAGAATCCAGTGGGACTTGGGGGCTGGGCAGCTGCTTAGGGTGTTTACCATTTGGAGGAGTATTTATAGTAGCTGAATTAAAAAGTAAAGAATTTAAGGCAGACACACACAAGGTTTTTATTTTTTTTATTGAGTTGTGCTTGCTTGACAGCTCCATTTTTTAAATAAGTGTGGTAACCCAATCTTGTTAGGAAATCAATTTGGCTTTTAAGGGAAAAGCTTATGCCTTATTCCACTACCAGATAAAATTAGCTTTAGTCCTCTTTGGTCAGAAGATTTTTGTGTTTTTTGATAATTCCATGAAAATAAGATACTAGTAGAGTTCTGATAATACTAGTGTAATTGCATGGAAGAGGTTTATGTGAATAGGGGGGTTCGAAGTGTCTCTGTTCATGACTGCTTCCCATCTCCTGAACTTGGCAGGGGAGGATGCTCCTTTGAGATCTGAAATTCTGTCCAGAAAATACTATTATCCTAAAAGAGATTGTGGTGACTGTTGCCTGAATCTAATATGGAGCCATGTGAAATGCCTGGTGATCCCATTATTTTTTGCGCTACCTTTGTGCCTTGTTTTTTGGGGTTTTATTTTTTAATTTATAATTGAATTCTTCACTGCAAACCGTTCATACCAGATACCGGTTTGTACTGCCCTCATCTCATTTCTTCTTTAGTCTCATTCATGTATGTCTAATGGTCTGACAAAAAAACCTCATTTCAGCCAAATGTTTTTTCACGGTGGTGACTACAGGAAGATGCTTCATCTGGAGGAGAGGTCATTGAAATACAAACTTCAGCTTTTCCTGAGCTTGTGGGCTTTAGAGTCCTTACTTGTAATGGCTGCCTGTAGTCAACACTTGCACTGTGATGAGAGTTAAATGCCTTTGCATTCATGTTTCAGTCGCTTAAGTTGACTCAGGTTCACTAAAGGGAATTCAAAGCTCAATGTCAATTGTGAAATTTGCTTTCCCACTACAGCAGAGAAATTGGCTATGCCCATTATTTTGCTTGTCTGGGGATGTGGGACTTGTGGAATTATTCTGCATCATACTTTCAGATTACTGCATAACTTACTAGTTTATTCATAGACTCATAGCTGTGTTGCTTCTTCACAGCTTTTGTCCACATATATCTCTTTATTTTCCTTTTTTTTTTTTTCCCCCCTATATCTACCGAGTAAGCAACAAACTCAAATCAAAACTTGGTTTTATTCCTTTTCAAAAAAATCTTCTGTTTCTGTAAGGCTTCAGTTCTATGTGGTAGGTGGCAGTTTGTCTAAAATGCTTTCTCCAGAACACACAGAGTGATTCTGGAAAACTTTAGAAGAGAATTCCTATCTAGCTATTGTTGCAGAGAGGCTTCTCTGTTGTGTTATCTACACAAATATTCACCATGTGTAATCACCATTTTGCAAACACTTTTAAGAAATCCAGATAATGCCTCTCTAATTATTTCACGTGCTATGTCAGGGGGCTTGTGTTCTGTGTAGAACAGGCATGCAGTATCTGTACATATAATTGAGAAGTTTGTTTCTTTTTGTACAAAGCTAAAGGTGCTTCAGGTATTGCTAGTCTCTGGCTTACCTTCTAGAGCAAAACTTACCAGGAAGTTCTACAGACCTACACTTTCACTGGTGTTTTGAAGGTCTGTACAATTAAATTGACCCAGCACCCGTATAAACTGATCACAGGAAGGACTAAGACTTGCGTTAAATGATGCTGCTGTTCATCAAAATGAAGTTGCTGTTTTGATTTACCAACCAAGCCCTTTCCTGAAATGCATAACAGTGTCTAAAGAGTTTGGAATTGGCAATATGGTATCGCTGGCTTAGAGGTAGGGTGTCTTGGAAAGCAGAAGTGAAAATGGGAATGCCAGATATACCTGTGAACCAGTCTGTCTCAGCATGGATCAAACCTACAGGGTTACGGTAGTTACATGTGTGTAGAACACCCAAGACTGATGTGTGATGCCTTGTAAAGTGAAACTTACTGCGTGTCTGTCTTCTTTCTCCAGTATGAAGTGGAACAGAACAGAATTTACCACCTGAAACTGCTGCTTCAAGTTCAGATCAGGAAAAGAATATACCCCATTGTAACAACAACTCAAGACCAAAGAAGAGGAAACTTACGCTGAAGATACAAGGCTTGATCTGAAACAAGAAGTTTGTGCCTACTCAACAGCTTCAAAAGAGCACGTCCCAACGCTGCTAGTAGTCTTTGTTTTCTCCAGTGCTGTATTGAAACTGCCCCGGGCAGCAGCACTTGCATTCTCTATTAGCTTGATAGGTCGCCTTTTCTTGCTATCTTTTTTCCCCGCCACTCTTCTTTTTTTTTCTTTCTTTCTTTTTTTTTTTTTTTTAAATAATAGCAGTCTTCATCCTTAGAAACTTGTGCTGAAACAGAAGAATCGGCCAATACTACTGAAAGTGCAATATTTGAATATCACTGCGAGGTTGGTGCACGTGTTTGTAGAGTTCCATGAATGTATTTCTAAACTTAATAGGAAACAGGTTGTCAACAGGAAGGTGTGGGCTTTGTTAGGGTTTTTTAGCTGTTCTTTGCTGCTAATTTTAGCTTAGTAGTAGTATGATGAATTAATAGTACCTGCAGTATGGTTCTGTTTAACAATACTTGCAACCCTTGAGAGGTGGTTATTGAGGTTTGTCTCTTCTAGGAATGGTAGTATTGTGGTTCCAGTCCCCTTTTTTTAGCCTCTGTTTAGTCATCTTTAAATCTTCCTGCACAGTTTTGTTTGGGTTTTTTTTCCTTTGAGTACTTGTATTGGTGGGATTCGTAGCTCTTACTGTTGTAAACTGACCATCAGCTGTTGGGAGTGAACTGTTGGCAGTAGGCAGCACAGCCAGGTAGTTGTGGTCCAGTATATAACCATTACACTGTAGGTCCAAACAAGTCTTGTTTGCACATTAATAGGTTGTAGGCTATTACCACAAGTTTCTTAACACCACATGTGCTGCTTGATCTTTTTGAGGCTCGCTTAGAGGAAGGCATGGCTGCCTTTGTTTCTTCTTGGCAAGAGGCCTTGCGGGAGGAGGGTGGACTAGAGTTTTCCAGAGGTCTGTGCTGGGGGTCGTGTTCTGCAGGGATATGAACCTAATTCTGTTCATAACTTGCATTTTCCCAATTACCTGTTTAATTTGGAAGAGCAGATATTTTAGATATTTTCAGGCTCTGGTGTAAGATAGTGAGTGTAGGAGTATTTTGAGGTAGGATACCGAAGAAAGTCAGAAGATTATTTTGGTGTAAGCAAGCTTTATTTTGATGATCTGTTTCTGGCCTATTTTATAAATACGTTGCCTGTCGAAATTGTAAAGATTATTGTTTTACAAAAGCTTGGCTGTTCTCATGTTCCTACTCTATTTTTAAAATGGTTAGAATTGCTTGTTACAATAACTTTCCCAAGCTGCTCTTGTTTGTTGTTCTGTTATATGGGCATAGAGAAAGGAAACTTATTTTAAGTAGAATGTTTCATTGTTTTGTTTTGGTTTTTTTCCCTACATTTTCTTTTAAACAGATGAGCTTTGATCCAAACCTGCTCCACAACAATGGACACAACGGGTACCCCAATGGTACTTCGGCAGCACTGCGTGAGACTGGGGTTATAGAAAAACTGCTGACCTCTTATGGATTCATTCAGTGTTCAGAACGGCAAGCTAGACTGTTCTTCCACTGTTCACAGTACAATGGCAACTTACAGGAGCTCAAAGTAGGAGGTAATTTGGCAACTTTTAGCTTTTCTTGACTGAGTGAAGACCAGTCTCTTTCATTTACCATAGAAAATGCTTTTTATCTTGTGGCATGAACAGACAGATACATGCTGTTGCTTCTGGTGGGCTAAATACATGATCAAATTAATAACCTACCAGTCCTGATGAGAGACCTTTGCTTGTATTCATACAGTTGTTGCCATTCTGCTCCAGTGCTGGGTCAGATTTGTATAACTGAAGCAGAAGCAAGTGCTTAGAATGTGCCTCGTGTACCCAGTGTTTCTCTTTTTACAACTAGTTTGAAGACGGACAGTTGTTTCTCAGAATGGGGAGGCTGCTGCTTCATGCAGCTAATTAAAGTGGTGATGAAGTTTCTAAACTGTACAATGGGATATATTATGTTGTGTGAAGTTTGCTGTATAGTCAGCAGGGCAGGGGGAGGGCATGGAGGGACAAGCCGTTACAATAAAATAGTTCATTAGCAGCAGAAATGAATAAGCAGAATAACCAGAGAAATATTTGCAAATAAGTGTGTCCTTCCTTGGTAACAAATGCACCTGAGTTTTACCTCGTTGTTTGGCTACAAGCAGGGAATTACCAAATGTAACCATTTAGTGATTTAAAAACCAAACACCCCAAACGCAAACACACAATCTGTGATGCTGTTGTCGTGTTTGATTGTTTTGTAGATGATGTTGAGTTTGAAGTGTCTTCTGATCGCCGAACTGGAAAACCCATTGCTATTAAATTGGTCAAGATAAAACCGGAAATATTACCCGAAGAACGAATAAACGGACAAGTTAGTGCCTGTTTTCTATACATGAGTAATTGCCACCCTCTACTCCAGTACAGGCTAGGTTCATTAAGCATGCATATTAACTACACACAGTATACAGTCACACTGCAATATATTTTTTTTTTGTTCTAGTAAAATTTCAGAGGTTCAGCTTGAGCTCTTAGTTCCAAACAGCCCTTAGAGTCAAGGGGTGTTCTGTAAGCTTGAAACTCGGCAGCGTGGCATTCCCCACTGAGTTACACTAGAAATGCATCCCCGAGTGTGTAGTAGAGGATACTGAGATTCATTTTGTATTCAACAATGCTGCTCCTGAAATGACTAGCAATGGATTTTATTTTTTTTTTTTGACTGGTAGGTTGTGTGCGCTGTTCCTCACAATTTAGAGAGTAAATCTCCAGCTGCCCCGGGTCAGAGTCCGACAGGGAGTGTATGCTACGAACGTAATGGGGTAAAGCTTATGTGTTTTGCTTGAACTCTTCACTGATCCATCGCTGTGGTCTATGAGCAAAAAAATTGATGCAGTTTAATGTGAACAATTGATACTGCTAGGAACTGTTGTTCTTGGCAAAAAAAAAACCACAACCAAACAAAAAAATAACAACGAAACAACAACAAAAACCCAACCAACCAAACCCAAACTTTGATAATTACTACAAGCAGAAATATTAATTTGACAGCTTGCTTGCTTATATCTATAGAGAACTTTATATAGAGCTAGATAGTTGTTTTTCTCTTTACATCACCCATTTTCATTAAATTTAATGTTGCTGTATCCTTACCGTGAACTTTTAGAGTTTAGAAATTGACATTTAAAGGTGGCCACACACAAACCTTTCAACTTAAGCTGCTTGTTACAGACTCATGAAAACAGCACAATGGAAAAAAGAATGGTTTTGCATGCTGTGTTCGATCACTTTCGATTTCCCCTCTAAATTAATGTCTTTAATAGCAGATACTGTTATTAAACAACACTTTATTTGAAACAACTATTCTGCAATTAGACTAATACTAGTCAATGTTAATTTACAGGAAGTATTTTACTTGACTTACACCCCAGAGGATGTTGAAGGAAATGTACAGCTGGAAACAGGAGATAAAATAAACTTTGTAATTGATACAAATAAACAGTAAGTTGTTACTGCTTTTCTGACTTCATACCTTAGTAAGTCAGGCAGAATTCATGCCTGAAATGATGTTATGAAATGTAATCTTGATTTTTGCTCCAGTTTTGAGTTATTTCTGGTTTGCTCTGTTTTCTTTTCACCCCCCTCTAGTACTGGTGCTGTAAGTGCTCGTAACATTATGCTATTAAAAAAGAAGCAGGCTCGCTGTCAAGGAGTAGTCTGTGCCATGAAAGTAAGTGATGCTTTAGCTTTAAAGTTTCATTTGAAAATGAAATGCTGTTCTGAAAAATGATGTTATAAGTAACATATTTAGGGCATTAAGAGCTTTTAAGTTTGAAGCTGTGGGTGTAAACTCGGTGAAATGGTTTAAACAGCTAATCTTTGGTACTAATACTTTTCTGTTAAAAAGTCCCATTTATTTCTATTTATGTATTTCTTGCTGTAGTCTGTTATCTGTGTGCACTCATAAGCCTGCTGTATTGGTGTGTCTTCATCTTTTACTGTGTTTGATAGAACCTGTAAAGTTTTGTCTTGGTATGTTAAGAGAATAGGCAATTTATTTAACACTTTCTTCTGTTCTTAGGAAGCCTTTGGATTTATTGAGAGGGGTGATGTCGTGAAGGAGATATTTTTTCACTATAGTGAATTTAAAGGTGACCTAGAAGCCTTACAGCCTGGTGATGATGTGGAGTTTACAATCAAAGACAGAAATGTAAGACGAAATCCATTAAAAACTGAAGACAAGATCCCAGGGCATAACTGAACAGCTTCCTGTTTCATCAGAAACTTATTTTTACAAGTGTAAAACAAAGGGGGGAGGAGGTTCATTGGAGCATGGCTGTTATTTTACATCTTCTCTGTGGATATTTGACTGATTTTGTGCTTTTAGGGTAAAGAAGTTGCAACAGATGTTAGACTGCTCCCTCAAGGAACTGTCATTTTTGAAGATATCAGCATTGAGCATTTTGAAGGAACTGTAACCAAAGTTATTCCAAAAGTACCCAGCAAAAACCAGGTGAATTTCAGCATTTACTTAACTTTATAGGAAACGTTGCATTGATGTATTAAATTACAGTCAAGCAGTAAAAATGTTCCCCTTTCTCTGTAACAGTCTGCTGCATAAGCATCATGGCAGAGTACACAAGTAAGCTGGGACTTAACCTCTTAACAACCACTGGTAGCAGTCACAGTGTGCAATTTTTCTAAAGCTTATAAAGAGGAAGAATTAGGGTAATAGCACATCAGGAAGTATGTATTTTCTTTAATGTTTCAAATACTTCCCATTGAATTTGATGGGTTTAGGATATATCTTTAAAGCAAAAGCATAGGGAAAAGGGGAGAAAATAGTTGCTGGAATAAGCCTGATCTGTGGATTGTGTTCAATCAGTAAGGTTTTTGACAGAGATAACTTGACCTGTAGTATTTGGCTTTGAGGAAAGAGTGTACATGAGCACTTCCCATAACCTTTCAGGTGAGTCTGCATTGTTTTCGTTTGGGGTCGGTGTTTTCTGTGTCTTCTGAACACTTAACAAAAAAGACACTGCCTTTTAGAAGTGTTTTAAGTGTGGTTATAAACTTGATTCTTGAAATAGTCTTCATTTCTTCAGCAATACATGCTTGATGCTTAAAATAACACCGAACCAAACAACAAAACCCACCTTGCATTTGGCTGTGGACAGAAAATTGCAAATGAGGAGTGGTGGTAGAAATGAAGCACAGTAGTGGGAGTCCTGCAGGCGTTTGGTGTTACTCGTACTGCTCTTGGCGTGGGTATTTCTGCCAACTATTCTGTCTGCAGTTTTCCTGAGTCTTATAGGCAAACTAACTTTTTTTCCCTTGGGTTTTCTCTCTTCTAGAGTGATCCATTACCTGGCCGCATCAAAGTTGACTTTGTGATTCCTAAAGAACTTCCATTTGGAGACAAAGATACAAAATCCAAGGTGACCTTGCTGGAAAGTGACCACGTTCGATTCAATATTTCAACAGACAGACGTGACAAACTGGAACGAGCCACCAATATTGAGGTTCTCCCCAATACTTTCCAGTTCACTAATGAAACCAGGGAAATGGCAAGTATCTATCTTTTCAAAGTTTTTAATTACTTGAGGGGAAACAAAAGTAAAGTCTGCGTGTGTGCCTCTTAGATGGTAAGTTTATATAAAAATCACTGTCTTTCTATTGCCTTTTATGAAATCCAATCCTCAGATGCACACTTCAAACAAAGTGCATAAGTGATGTAAAATTTATGATTGATACTGTGAATCTCTTCCTTAAAAGAATGAAAAGTTAACTATTGAATAAATTAAATCATCTTAGAAAATGAGACCTTAGCTGACCATCTCAGAGTGGATTGTTCAGTGGTTATAGCAGACAGAGGAGCAATGCAATCTTGGACTATTAGTTTAAAGACTCACGTGCTTCTGTCTAAATAGGTAACTACTCATGTTCCTTAGGAAAACTGGAAGATCCTGAGGCTATGCTGGTTTAGGTAGTGAAAAGTCTTAAGAATCAAAGGAGGCACTGTGTGCAGCTTTTGGATTTCATGGGTTTTGGCCAATCCCTCTCTGAGTGTCCAGCAGAGGGATAGTAAAGAGCTGTGTTCTGTCACAAATGACTCTTTGTGGATTACAGGGACTAAGTCAGCACTAAAGAATACCTTTCAATCCTGTAATTCAGAATGCTGGTTCCTTTTCAGCTAGACTGTGAGTTTGCCTTCCTTTTCAACTGGAGTCCAGTTACAGTGCTAGCACATCAGTACCATGTGAATTGGAGACCCTTTGCTTTAAGAAAACGCCTGAACTTTGACTTAGCCTGTCAAGTTTTGGCATTCTATCCTGTAGACTACTTATAATTTACTCTGGCTAGATAAAATTGTCTGCCTGAATTGAGCTGTCATTGAGGTGACAAGTATCAGCTGGTTCTAGAAAAGTTAGCAGGTTTTCCTGGCCTTGTGAAAGCTGTATATGAGAAGAATGTTCCTGAAGGTGGAAAGTATCTTCGCATTGCTATTCAAATCCTATCATATCCTTCCCTGAGACTTGCTAAAGGCTCTGTAATAACTGGGTTGAACTGAATGTGTTCATGAATTCTGTCTTGCTCAATGCCTCTGGTGTGATCTGATACTAGTTCCACCTAACTTGAGTAATGAACTCTCCCAGTAACTTTATGGAGCCTCTTTTATTTATTTTTTTCTTCTTTTAGCAGTTGATGGGGCACAGTATATTCTGTTTATCATTCAGCATTCCATTTCTAGGCCACTAAAATATTATGTAACATGCTTACCATAATATACACTCGTTATGATAGCCTTGTTTTAATAAACTTCTTTCTAAGAAAGCTTTTTAACATCATCTTTTGTGTTTGGAAATCTGATGTTTTTTCTCTTAAACTTTTCTCTGACCACTGGTTTTGTTTCCTGTTTCTATAGATTATTGTGGGTTTTGTCTGTTTATGTGTTTATGTGCATTTATTTGTAGAGTTACTCCCTTCAAGACTGTGTTCTCTGTGTAGTAGTAGTATGTTCTTTAACTGTAGCCATTCTTGTTAATGCCTTAAGTTCATCTTCTCCATTCTCCATAAGAAGTTGAGAAACCAGTTAAGTACAATTTGTTTGCATTTCAGGTTAACCATAGACATTAGCACTGTGGCTTGCAGGGAAACATTGCCTAATCCAGGAATTGCTTTCGCAGGATTCGGGCCTTGTGTTCACATAGTTTTGTCCTCCACAGACAGATGTGGAGTACCTGCAGACAGATGTTGCATGCTAATAGTAACACTGTCATTGTCTATTTGACTGTTCTCAGGGTGTGATTGCAGCTATGAGAGATGGGTTTGGCTTCATTAAATGTGTGGACCGGGATGCTCGCATGTTCTTTCACTTCAGTGAAATTATGGATGGAAATCAACTCCATATTTCTGATGAAGTAGAATTTACTGTCGTTCCTGTAAGTGAGATTAATACTTTGATGAAGTCTTAGTTGGTAAAGAAATACATGCAGTCTGTCTAAAATCTGATTGATCTTGTTGTTCAGGATATGTTGTCTGCCCAAAGAAATCATGCTATAAGGATTAAAAAGCTTCCAAAGGGCACAGTTTCTTTCCACACCCAATCAGATCACCGGTTTGTGGGCACTATAGACAAAGAAGCCACTCCAGCCAAGGCTGCTAGCCCAAATAAAGGCAAGGAGAAGGTAAGGGCTGGTTTTCAGCATTTTAAACAATACCAGAATACTTTGTTTTCAGTAAGCGTTTATTAGAAGTTTGTAGTAATGCTTTCTTTCCTTTAAAAATACTGTCTGGTATCATTTAAAGCATCTTACTCAGAGTTGATTGTGTTGTTGTGTTTTTTCATCAGTTACTGTAAAACCACTGCTGCTCAGATGAGCAGTGCATGAATTGTGTGTTGTAAACTTGGTTGCTTTACAAATAACAGCACTGATTGCTGAATTATGTTTTGGTTTTAGGAAGCTGAGGATGGAATAATTGTTTATGATGACTGTGGAGTAAAACTGACCATTCCTTACCAGGCCAAGGATGTGGAAGGATCTGCTAATCCCCAGATAGGAGATAAGGCAATATAACTAACTATACTATTGGGAAATATTTTTATGGTTACTGTGAGATGTTAATTTTGCCTTCTTACTGTATTTGTTCTCCCTCTTGGAGAAGATGAAGGACAAATCATCTGTGTAAAGTTACCCATTGCTTTTCTTCTATCCTAGGTTTGAGTAGCTTAATCTTCTGTGTAACTAAGAAAATTGTGGTGATAGGTATATGAAAATAGTGTCTTACTATGTAAATGATGTATTTAAAACAAGGAATTCTTAAGACATTGGGTTCTGGTTGTGAATACTCGGGGGGGAAATAGGTGTAAAGATGGATGTTGAAGGGGGAAAACATCCCCTTACAAGCAAATTAGCCTGAGGAACAATGCAAAGGGAGAAATTGCCTGGAGGTCTGGAAGAGCAGCCTAAGAACTGTCAGTGTTCAGGAGCCATGCTAGGAAGGCATTGATTACCATCTTTAAAAATCTGAAACAAGTGAGGGCAGCTGGGTCCGTGCTCACTGTGTGCCTCTGGTGAGAAGCAAAGTGAGAGGAGGCAAATCACGTAAACAGAGGGTAGAAGAAGCTGATGCTAGAGGCTGATTTGCCTTGCAGATACCACTGGTGTGACTGCTGTTGTTTGGAATGTAGTAAATGTCATTGACTGACAGCTGTTCCTGTCAGAGTAGGGGCTAGAAAGTGACTTCCCTGAGGACCCTAGATATTGGTGAGAGCTACACAGCTTTGAAATTAGTTGTTTTCAAGTTTTGTTTTTTGTTGTGGTTTCTTTGTTGGTCATGGGTTTGGTGATTGTGGTTTGTTTGTGTTTTTTTCTATTATTAATACATGCCTCTTCAACAGGTGGAGTTCTGTGTCTGTGAAGTGAAGAGAACTGGTCTGCAAACAGCTGTTTCTGTCAGGATGCTTGGACGCAATTACAGCTCTAAGAGGCTTTTGGGATACGTGGCAGCCCTGAAAGACAACTTTGGATTTATTGAAACAGCTAATCATGATAAGGAAATCTTTTTCCACTACAGGCAAATGACATTTTTATTATTATTGTTTGGCTGGTTTGTGTGTGTAAGGGTTATTTGTTTTGTTTGTGGGGGTGAAGTTTTGTAGGGTCAGCTTAAACCAATTTGACTTCACATGTATACACACATGCATGCTTAAGTGTCTCAAGGTCTGTTTATTGTCTTTGCTGGGCTGGTTCAGGCTTCTCTGTTAGTCAGCAGTCTTGGTGTTCATGCTTCTGAATCCCAGGCCAAGAAATACAGGGGGGTGGGTAGGGGTGTCTGTGTGTGTGTGTATGTGTGTGTATATATATATATATATATGTTTGAAATGCTTCACTTTCTTGCTTAAGGTTTTCTTGAAAACACAAGGTACTGAGCTAGTTACATAGTTTATCAACTTATGTAAATATTGTATGAGCATCACCTTTGTCCTGTAACTAAAGGGAAATTGTACCAAATTCTGTTCCTGTAGTGAGTACTGTGGTGATATTGATAGCCTGGAACTTGGAGACACTGTTGAATACAGCTTGTCAAAAGGCAAAGGAAACAAAGTTAGTGCAGAAAAGGTGAACAAAACACATGCAGGTAAGTTTGCAGCTGGTATTTTCTGCTTACAAGGCTTTTGGAGGGTGCTGGTGGATAAAAGTTTGTTAATGATCTGCTGGAGCTTAAACCAAGACCACAGTGCTTAGTGGGGTAGTCATTGATTTCCTGAAAGTAGTTGCCTGTGTTTCCAGAGAACAGGCGAGTGCAGACCAACAGTCCTGTAGACAGTAGCAGCTCTTTAGCCCTTCACTGTCCTCTTCAATTGGAGGCTGATAAGGAGAGAGGTGTAGTGGCAGAACTAGCCAAATGAGTAACTGCACTAGCTGTGCTGTACTTCCCAAAAGGAAAATTGCAGGAGGAATGCAGGTGGTGATATTAAGGGCTTGGGGGCAAAAAATGAATGCTTAAAGATCATTGAATGGTTAAAGTGAACATGGAATGAGAATGCAGTGTAAGAGAAGTGTAATACTTTGATTTGCTTTTAAATTCCATGGTCTTTCATTTTACAAGAAAATATTTTCCTTCTTCCATGTTTGAAATGTCAGTGTGGTCTTGATTAGAAAAGCTGTTGTGACCTACTGCTGTGTTAAAGCTGTTTTATTGGGTGCTAGTGTGTGCTGCCTTAGGTGTCTTGCAGTGCAAACTATTGGTTTCTGGTAAATCTGAATCACTTTTCAATTCTTTTTAAAATGAAGTATAACTAGAACAACCTGTTCTTCCACTGTCTTTTCAGTGAATGGTATCACTGAAGAAGCTGATCCAACTGTTTACTCTGGTAAAGTAATTCGTCCTTTGAGGAGTGTAGATCCCACACAGACTGAATACCAGGGCATGATTGAAGTCATGGAGGATGGTGAGACTTGTTGCTGTTAAATTATAAGTGTTCCTTTCACAAATGCACAAGAGGCATCTCCAAGTTTAATGAACTGTAGAGGTGTTGAGGGTTATAGTTGTGCTACAGACTGTATTAATGTGACAAAGCTGACAGTAAAAGTAGCACTTCTAATATTGGGAGTAAATTCTGAATGCACTCAGCTAGAAAAGGATACCTCTCAACTCTGTCTTGTACTTTTTCCTTCTTTAGGTGAGATGAAAGGAGAGGTCTATCCGTTTGGAATTGTTGGAATGGCAAACAAAGGTGACTGTCTGCAAAAGGGAGAGACAGTAAAGTTTCAGCTCTGCGTTCTTGGTCAAAATGGGCAGACAATGGCTGTCAACATCACACCATTCCGTAGAGCCACTGTGGAATGTGTGAAAGATCAGGTGAGTGACTGCTGCTAGGAAGACAAGATGCATGTTAAAAGGAAATCTCTGACTTGGCTTAGGGCAGATGAGAACCCACTCCAGCACTTGAATCCAGGAAGCTTGTTGTGCTTGTTGTAGATGGCTTTGTACTCTGGTTCTAGGCAAGTAGGTCTGTGTAACCCAAAGGTTACACAAGGTTTATGCAAGCCTGTGTCATGTCACTTTACTAAAGGTTGACTTGGTCCTTGGTTTGGCTTTGATACATCAGTGCTACTGAGCAGCAGTTCCTGCTCTGGTTGTTTCTGAAGACCTGTTTTTGAGATGTCCTAGAAATTTGAGCTATATAGTTTCTGCTGAACAGGGCATTAAAAAAAAAAAAAATTAAAAAACCCAAAACTGTGCGTGCTCTGCTCCTAGAAGAAGCTTCTTCCCAGCAATAAGCAGTCAGTGATTACAGTCCACCTCAAATGTGGAGGCTGGTCATTGTCGTGGTTTAAATCCAGCTGGCACATGAGCACCACACAGCTGCTTGTTCAGCCTCAACCCCTGGCCAGAGAGGGGAGAGAATTGTAAGAGTAGAAGTAAAAAAATCTTGTGGGTTGAGATGTGAACAGTTTAATAAATGAAATGAAGCAATAAGAAGAAATTGTAGTAAAAGGAAAACAAGAAAAAAGAGTGAAGAAGGTAAACCCTAAGAAAAGCAAGTGATACAAATAAGAAACAACTGCACAGCACCAACCAGTCAATGCCCAGTCTGTTCCTAAGCAACAGGGCCCCCCCCCCCCCCCCAGACAGCTTTCCCACCAGTTTATGTACTGGGCATGATGGTATATGATCTGGAATACCTGTTTGGCCAGTTTGGGTCGGCTGTCCTGGCCGTGTCCCCTCCCAGCTCCTTGTGCTCCCCCAGCCTGCTCACTGGTAGAGCAGCATGAGAAGCTGAAAAGTCCTTGTGTTAGTGTAAACATTGCTCAGCAATAATTAAAACAGCATCTTTATCAACATTATTCTCATCCTAAATCCAAAACACAGCCCTGTAACAATTACTGATCAGAAAATCAACTTTATTCCAGCCGAACTCAGGATGTGGCCATAGTTAGTTGCATCTTGGAATAATTAGAACATCAAGTGCTGAGAATGCTTTCTATTTTTATAGCTATTGTGCAGTACTAAGCTCAGTCCTTTATGGAAAGGCCAGATGAGTTTTGGTGGTTTATATGTGAGTAGAACAGTAAATGGAAGTAACTGATTTCTTACACCAGTGGCGGACCAGAAAACAGAGTGGTTTATTTATTCTACAGACTTTGGGGTTTAAATGTCACTACAAGCCCAAGAAGAGCACGTAGACTTCCAGAAATATTTCCAGAATGTTCTGTTCAGTGTAGAAATTAATTTGCATTTCCACTTCTATTATGCATTTCAGAGAGTTTCTTTGTTGGGTTTTTTTGATGATTTTTAGTTGTTGTTTTGGTTTTGGTTTGGTTGTTGTTTTGTTTGTTTGTTCTTTTTTTTTGTGGTTTTTCTGAATAGTTAAACTGCAAGAATCAGTAAGTCATTGCATCTGTTTGGATCAAGAGGAAAGAAATAACCTTGTGATGTGTTGGTTTGCAGTTCGGCTTCATTAACTATGAAGTGGGCGACAGCAAAAAGCTCTTCTTCCATGTCAAAGAAGTTCAGGATGGTGTGGAGCTACAGGCTGGGGATGAAGTGGAGTTCTCTGTCATCCTGAACCAGCGCACAGGAAAATGCAGTGCCTGTAACGTTTGGCGTGTCTGGTGAGGATTTTGAGTCGCAGTGATTGGCTCTGGCAGACGAGCGCGTGCTGCTTCGAGTCAGAGCTCGTGCTCCCAGCATGGGAGCCCTGCATTTCAGCTGCCTGCAGGGAGAGCCTCTCACCTGAGAACAACCAGCCCTTGTAGGGTGGCAGCATAGCTTGCAGCTTTTCAGAACTGCTGATAGCTTGTTCTTTTTAAAGAAGCTCCCCCTGTAGCAGAAGGGTGGGTACAGCCTTCTGAGAAGAAATTGATGAGTGATAAGAAAATTGATGGTATTCCTGTGCAGTTGCTGGCCTCTCTGGCCAGCGTAGTAGTGTTTAGTGCTTCCACCTCTTTCCTCAAGAGCATCTTGAATTTTTAAATAGAAAACCAACGTTGTTAGGCACTCTTCTGCATTTCATTTCTCAAAGGTGATGGGTGGTCTGTTGGGCTCTTTTTCCGTTGAACCACCAGCGCACTTTGAGGAAAACTGCACAATTTGAATTTTGCTAAAGCTTGAGATAGCACTTCTGCAGCAACAGGAAGTTAACATTTAATTTCTTTTCTCTTAAAATTCTCTTACCATCTTCAGAGATGTTCATACTATGCCATTATGTGCTGGCAACTCATAATCCTTCTGTTGTTGCAGTTGAAGGGAACAGAAGTGTAGGAAATAGAGCTGAAGTGTACGTGACAGTACAACCAGCACCTCCACTCCATAAGGAATACCTTTGGGAGCTGCTGCTATTTCAGAGTCCTCTGTTTCAAGTCATGCTTTTTGAGGCAGATGTGCACGGTGCCATCCAGAAGGCCTGCAGGCAGCACGGATGATGCTGAATGGGGAAAGTTGCCTGTAAACTGGGTCTCTCACACCACCTCTGGGTAGTCATCGGTGCTCTGTGTGGTTGCCTGTGTTACAGCGAAGGCGCGAAGGCCGTTGCCGCTCCGCGTCCGGACAGGCTTGTGAATCGTTTAAAGAGCATTAATCTGGATGATGCCAACGCTCCTCGTCTAACAGTTCTTCGTCAGCCTAGGGGACCGGATAACTCAAAGGTAAGGTGAAAAGCCAGCTTGCAGAATGGCTGCAGTTCGTGTTCTAGTTTGGATAATGGAACGTCGCTTCCTCTATTGGAAGCCAGACTGTTCCCACCCTGGTGTCTGCTTTCATTACATAGCCAAGCAGTCACCTCTGTGAGAAGAGGTGATTTCTGTGTGAGGTCAGGGCCACTAGCCCGTGTCAGTAATGGATGCTGTGGTTTCAGAAGCATATACAGTATAGAAGCAACCAATTGTTGCTTGTGTTCTAGCCCTTAAGGGCTATCTAGCTTGTTTTTTTCTTTTATAAACCTCTTCCTCCCATCCTCAGTGATAACAAAGGAAATCCCTTCACTTAAAACTGTATTTCATGGTGGTTCTGCTGCTGCTTGCTGAGCAGGAGTAAAGTGAAGTGTCTGGGATCTGTGAAATGCCCAGCACCATAAAGAGCAACCCACAGAACCTGTATTGTTACTGTCTCCGTTTCTGAAGACAAACGTAGCTAATTAGAAACGTGCTAACTCTGTACTTGGTTGGAACAGGACAGGTTTGCTTTAAAGCACGATGCTGGCTCTAAAAGTTTTTGTTTTCCTTGCAGGGATTTGGTGCAGAGAGAAAGATCCGTCAAGCTGGTGTTATAGACTGATCCCCAAACCCCATACCTGATGTACGACTGAGTGGTGGGGGCTGGTGAAGGGTACTGAATATCTCCCTGTTCATCCCTTCCTTCAAATTCTAAGAAGCTATTACACCGGTTTTAACACCTTCTCATGTTATGTTTAAAATAAATTTATGAAACCATTTTAAAATTATGCACAGTTGCATTCTGGAGAACTTAAAGGTGGCGCCTTATAGTATCACATTTTAGAAGCTTGTTTTGAATGGTGCATTTAACGCAACTGGTAACTGCAGATCTACATTGCCTATGTGAGTAAACATTATAGACAGCTCTACTCTGGTAGACCTTATGGAATTCTGCACTACAGTTATCTTCTGCTTTATCTTTGTTGTTTTGGCCACGGTGTTACTCTGCCTTAGTGCTCAGTTGCATTTTTGTCTTTTCCTTCCAAGCGGAAGGCTCACGTCAGCTCCCTCTGCTCAAATTCTGAGGACTGCGTGAGGGTGGAGTAAGTTTAACTTCACAGAAAATCCGTAGGAGCGTTAATCTTTTAAGTTGATGGCCAATTTTACAGTGTTTTCATATTTCATTTGACTTGAATCCTTCAGCCAGCAAAAGTTGTCGGAGCTCAGTGAGAGCCTCTTCTGGGGGTAGATTTATTTTTGTAGCGTTCTGAAACACGTTGCAGTGCAGAATTTCATAAGGCTGAGGTGTGCCATCAGTGTGGTAATTTAAATATATTTAAAACAATGCACAAATCTGCTGCTGCTTAGAACACTGCAGCTTCTAAACCCAGTTTCTTTTACTGATTTAAATTTAAAAAGAAAGAAGTTGTGCCTGAAGTGAATACTTTTTTTTTTTCTTTTTTTGCAGCCGGCACCCAGTGTACTGTAAAAGAATAAATACTTAGGCTTTCCATAGCTGTATTGAGACTTTCATCAAGGTGAAATAGTTGATGTCTGTGTGCTTTATTTTTTTTTTCCTCCCCTTCCCTCCCCTGCCCCCTTCCCCCCTCCTTTCCCAGTCACACCTTATCCAGCAAGAAAACTGAACGATTGGTCTAAGTATTACTTTAACCAAAAAGAGCAGGAGTTTCTTTCTTTGAATAGAGGGCAGTACTGTGGTTTTTTTTTTGTTTTGTTTTTTGGTTTTTTGTTTCGTTTGTTTTT
Source organism: Todiramphus chloris collaris (assembly GCA_025345505.1). Lineage (NCBI taxonomy): Eukaryota > Metazoa > Chordata > Aves > Coraciiformes > Alcedinidae > Todiramphus > Todiramphus chloris. The sequence continues at coordinate 1,355,506 of JANVCC010000045.1, forward strand.
TCATGTTACCTCTATTCTCACTTTAGGGTTTTCTTCTCTGGGAGATGCATTATCTTTGTAAAACAAACATTGCTTTCTCCAGGTTTTTTTTTTCTGTTAATGGCAAAGAATGGAAAATAGAATAAAGTTTTACTGATTTTGAAAAAAATAAAAAGGAACACTTCAAAAAAAAAAGATTCGACAGCAGGGAGCCCCCCCCCCCCGGGGCCGCCTCTTCCTTCCCTCGGGCCGGGCCGGGCCGCCCGCCTCACGTGCCCGGAAGGGCCGCGACCCTTTTCCGGCGGCGGCTGATGACGCCACGCCGGAAGCCGGAAGGCGCTCGGGCGGGTGTTCCGCGTTCGCGGAGCGGCGGGCGGGCTCGGGGGCGGGAGGGGGGGGGGGGGCCGGCGGCGGGCGGGGGCTGGGGCTGGGCCGCTCCGCTCCGCCCGAGGCCGCCGCCGAGGCGATGACCGAGTACAAGCTGGTGGTGGTGGGAGCCGGCGGCGTCGGCAAGAGCGCGCTGACCATCCAGCTCATCCAGAACCACTTCGTGGACGAGTACGACCCCACCATCGAGGTGAGCGGCGCGGCCGCGGCCGAGCCGGCGACGGGAGCGATCCCGGGCGCGGAGCTTTGTGTGAATGGAGGCGGGAGGCTGCTGCTGGTTCCCGTTTGTTTAAACGAAATAAAAAGCCAGCTGTGAGATCAGAGTGCCCCGGGTAAGAAATTCCGGGAAAACTCTTCTGAGAAGAGATTTTTTTGCCCGTTTTGCCTCTTGCTTAATAAGGCAGAGCCCGGGAAGCTGGCGGCAGCAGCAGCAAAAGGCATCACCAATCTGTGCAGGTTGTGGATTCTGGGTGTGATGTTGTGGTGGAATTGATGTTTTGTTTTGTTTTTTATTTTTCCCAAATGAGGTATTTCTTAACGGGCAGACTTTTTGTGTAATGAAGGTCAAAGGGACTTAAAGTAACACTGCGAATGCTGATAATTTTAGATATTTTTAACTTGAGAGCACAAGAAAAGCTCCTCTGAATTGTACCCATCTTCATTATTTCTATTTTTCCGTAGTAACATCTGAGGTGGAAAGTGGTAGTACAGGGTTTTTTCTCTAATCTAAAACTGGCTTCTGTATTTTGCAGGATTCCTATAGGAAGCAGGTTGTTATCGATGGAGAGACCTGCTTGTTAGACATCCTGGACACTGCGGGGCAGGAGGAGTACAGTGCCATGCGTGACCAGTACATGAGGACGGGGGAAGGATTCCTCTGTGTTTTTGCCATTAACAACAGTAAATCATTTGCTGATATTAACCTTTACAGGTATGACCTGGCTTTACCACAGGGAGGGAAGCTCTCGGGGAAAAGAATCGTCCCCCTTTGCTGTTAGACTCAGTGAAGATTAAATAATAGACAAATACTGAGTCTCCTGCTTGTTTCAGAAAGCTTTTCAAGTGTATTTGCATTCTGTGTCGTTATTAGTCAGTCGAGAGTGGGACAGTTATCTGGGTTGTGTTAATCAAATATTTAGAGCCTACAGAACACAGTCTCTTAAGAAAATGGGTAGGAAGACAAACACAATCAGAGTGGAGTCGCACACAGGACAGGAGATGCAGTCTGTGACATTATTAGGCTTCCTGCTGTAGGTTAGAACCCCCCAGGTCCTGTCCAGCTTTAATAGGTGGTTTTGTGACACAAGGTTGTTTGAATATTGACCCAAACCAGGTTTTATGCTTAGAAAATAGTTCAGAACTTTTTCTTATTTGTCTTTTTAAAGAGAACAGATCAAGAGAGTGAAAGATTCAGATGATGTGCCAATGGTGCTAGTTGGGAATAAGTGCGATTTGCCCACGAGAACAGTAGACACAAAACAGGCTCAAGAATTAGCAAAAAGCTATGGAATCCCCTTCATAGAGACATCTGCTAAAACAAGACAGGTAAGCTGCTTCCATTCCTGGTCTCGCTTTGTGTGCTAAGAGGATGGGCTAACATTTTCCCATGTACTTTATCTATAGGTGTAAGCATTTTTTTTTTTCTTTTTTTAAATCTATTTGCAACTTCTAGCTCTTGATTTTTCCCTGATGGCTCTTGGCTTGTAAGAGTTGTGTTGTTATCACGGGGCTAGGCCATTACACACACTATTTCTTAGTTGTATTGACTTCGAGTGGGTCACGTTCGTAACAAGGAGAGAGCTTCATCTGCTCTCACTGAAAAGTGGCTGGAGCGTGTGGTTAGTCGTCCCATACCTGGTTGGTTTTCCTGCCTTCTTAATGAAGGCCAATTATAAGATTATTTTTACAGGAAGAATTCCCCAGACTGGACTGATGGACTGAGTTGTATTGAATATGTGGCTGTCCAGACAGCCTGTGTTCTACCCTCACCAGTGGGAAATAAAGCAGAAAAGCTACAATTACTAAGCAGAAGCCACAAAATTTTAAGAATTCTAAACCAGAGGTGACTGATAAGAAGTTTCCTTCAGGGGACCTCTCTACAGTTACCATTTGCCTTGTTTCTTTTAACGGCTGCTACCCTGGGTCTTTGCCTCAGAGGGAGAGTTAAGAGCGTAAGCGGAGTTCTGGACACAAGTGCCAGTTCCTTCCTTTTGTACACCATGGGATAAGTTCACTACTACTCTTCCTGTAGAAGTTTGCCTTTCAAATATGCTAGGGGATTCTGTGAGGGAAAGTACAGTGATCTCAAAAGCTTCAGGAAAGAAAATGCTTTACCTGGATCATTTGTGTTCAGGGTGTGGAAGACGCTTTTTACACACTGGTGAGAGAGATCCGGCAGTACCGGATGAAGAAGCTCAACAGCAATGAAGATGGGAATCAAGGCTGTATGGGATTGTCGTGTGTCGTGATGTGATAAGGTGAGCTGTAATTTGAAGGTTTTTTTCATTGGCTTCTTGCCTGTACGTCTTTCAGTTGTTGGTAAGCGTGGCTTAGAAATACCAGTTGCTATAGGTGGGCTTTTTCCCTATTGTATAACCCATGGATACACAGAGATTTACATCCTACAATTAATAACTTCTGCAAATTTGTTTTTGGTTTTTTTCCTCCCTCTAAGTAGGTAACAAAGCTTAAGAAAAGGAAATTCTATTCACAGCAGCCTTTTGGCTGTAGCCTGTGGATCACTGAACTGATCATTGTGTGATTGATTTTTTTTTTTTTCTCCTGTATCATTCTCGCCAGCATCTCCTTCCTTTGGGAAACCATTTTGACTGTTTGGAGAATGTGTAATTTCTGTCTTGTACACAAGAAACACCTGAAGTAGAAACTGCCGTTGCCATTTGCTGCTGATTGATTGACTTCTGCACAGCTTATCTTGAGCTGTGTTCCTCTGGAATATGCACTGTTGGAAGATTAACCAAATAAAATAATGAGAGTAATGAAATTTCTGAGTTCCCCAACTGAGTGAAATTCTTTACAACAGTTACCTAAAAGATGTTGCTCATCACTGTCAAAACAGGTAGACCAGGTCAGGACTTGTACTACGCTGTCGCACTGCACATCCATCACAAACTTGGACAGCAGCTAATTAGAGATGCCTTTCTGTTCCAGATGCCAAGAATACGTGGTTCAGATGTAGCTGCTGGACGAGTCTCGATGCTACTGTATTGTGTCTCATGCTGATGCCCTGCAGTATTTTGGTGCCAGTGACCAGAATCTTGGTACCAGTTAACTAGCACAAGGTCCTTTTCTGTGCTTCATCTGAAGAGAACATCTATGGCGTCTACCTCTTGCTCAGCTAACGGAGCAGTCGCATCTCTTGATGTACTGGGATTCTTTTCTCACTATGTTATCTGGGTTTGTTCAAGAAGAAAACCAGTCACAAGAAAAGTGAACTATAGAGACTAAATGCTGTGAAAAAAGATGACACTTTACCTCTAGAGTAAAAGCTAGAAGTGATGTTTGTCCCCTTTCTGTTGGATTCTGATTTGCGGTGCTGTCAGAGGAGTGGCACTGATCATTGCTTGGCAGGTAATGTCAGAAATGGTTTGGCCACCATGAGCGCTCCTGTCACGTATCAGACTGGTATCTGCTCTCTGTTCACCCATACAGCATATCTGCAACGTTTCCTTTGTGCCAGGAGTACCACTTAACTGATCCTTCATTTTCTGTAATAAAAAGGAGGTATCTTTCCTAACTTAAGTGCCTGTTTGCTAAGAAGATGTGAAGTTGTCCCCTGTTCCCTTGGGTTGAGGAAAGCCCCAAGGACTGGAATTTCTTGGGAGCTCATTGTCTTAGGCAGGTCTTGCGTGGGTGATCTCCTTGCCTGACAGGATACCGAACCAGGAATTTGTCAGCTGGAAGATCCAGCAGGCACTTGTAAGACTGTTGAACCAGGGAGGGGATGTACTGCAGCTGTTCTTTACGTCCTTTGTAGGTGGAACTGTTGTATTTCATACTGGTTTTCTGCAGCATTCAGATCTCTCCCGAGTTGGACCAAATTAGCTGTTCATTTTTAACATTGACTGCCAACATTTACGGGCAGCTTCTCAGTAATTAATCTAGTAACTGGAGGTTGGTTAGTTTGGACAGCTGGTATTCAGCTCTGCCTAGAATTCGCAAATGATTTTATTCTGGATTATTTTCTTACTGCCAGACTGTAAACATAGTGTCTTTAAAATGTCTCTCTGTAAAATGTAGTTGGAGAGTCTCCTTGCCAGGGAAGGAGGATGGGGTTTCAGGTGGTTGTCACAGAGTTAGTATGCCCAGCCTGAGGGGAGAAGGCAACGAGCTGTAACAGAAAACAGCTCGCTTCTGATGGCAGCATCCCTGCAAAATGAGGAAGGAAGGGAGTTCAGGGATGACTATGCAGATGGTGTGTGATATACTGGTGGGAGTCCTGGACTTGTTCTGACAGCCTCAAAGTAAGAGAATTACTGCTTAAGCTGCCTGAGTTCTGCCCAGAATGAGACGTTGTCACCTCGAATAACTGGGATGTACAGGTGTGCTCACTGTTGCACGTAACCTGCTAAGTGTTCCCTGGAATGCTGTGTCCTTCCCTAGTGCTTGTGCTGCTGACACTGGGTACTGTTCTGTGCAGTCAGACTGTATCCTGCAGCCAAGCTGAATTCCCAGGTACTAGCTGATGAAGAGTATGAAGGAGCCTTCAGCCAACAGAGGGAGCATGCAGTCAGTCTGCCAAACCAGCGAGCCCGAAGTTGCAAGGGACTTAACTTCAGTTTGTTGGTGTGAGATTCATACATCTTAATTTGGAGTTCTCCATTTCACATGGGAATTAGAAACCCGTAGATACTGAGAGAAGAAATTGTTCCTTTTAATATAGTTTCCTTCGCTACTTACATTCTTAATTCTCCTCTTGGAATGAAGAGGATCAACCTCCATCACGTTTTCTTTATCCGTGATAATCTTCATGAGTACTTTTTGCAATTCATTTTTCTCTTGACTGATGTGATGATGCTTAGAATGAAAACCACAACAGGTTTACCTAAAACATTATTTTCCAGCAACATGGAGAATGGTGGGCAGGGTTATAGATAGCTACAGATAGTTTCTCTCCTGGCAAGCAGGATTGCAGAGTTCAGAGTGTGGCTGCCTGTGGCAATGGGAAACCTTCTGCAGCTGGCATTTGATGGTTGGAGGTTGTGTAACCAAGTATGGAAAAACACTTCTTCCGGGTGGAGGTTCATCATCATCATTCCCTGCATAGCACAGCATCTTCTGCTTGTCCTTTACAACAGACCAGCTCTAACTCCAAAAGCTGCATGGGACCTGGCAAACACATCTACTTTCTCTTCAGTGTTCCCTTTCTCTCGAGCTATATAAAAATCTGACAAGGGAATAAGACCTGGTAGGGATAGGTCGGTATGGATTTCACCTTTGGAACCCTAAAGGGGGGGATGCATCAGCTTTTGGGATGCTGCAGAGGTGACCTGTGTGGGTGGTACTCCCATCAGTGTTATTTTAGTTTCAAAGCTAGCGAGTGATACCCTGATTTTGGTAGCAACTGAGGGAACTGTGGAAGGACCAAACCACAAGAACTTTGGGGAAAATAATTTAGAAGATAAGCAGATAACATTTTACACAAGAGTGGTCCCTGGAAAAGGGGGTGTTGTAGATTTAGCCCAAATGTTATTTAGAACTAACACACAACGCTGTTTAATGCCGAGCTAACTTTACTGTCCTGGCTGGGAAGAACAGGCAGAAACAACTTTGGGGTAAAATACAGGAAAAAAAAAAAGAAGTAAAGCTCTTGTTCAAAAATTACAGGTGCCAATAACTGAAAAAAGCCCATTTCTGTTATGGACTGAGAACAGCTGTCTAATGAGACAGTATGGCTCTGTGGCTTGTTAGTGTCCCCACTCCATGGTCTCTCCAACAACAGTGCTTGAGTGTGGTAATTGCTGTCCCGGGTGGCACCCTGGGTAGCAACCCTGGTGCTTCAACCACCATAACTTTGAGTAAAGCTCAGTGATGTAGGATTGGGTTTCGAACAACTTCAGGCCTATGGGGGGGTGGGGAAGGAAAGTAGTTGGAATTTGAATTTCATTCTGATCCTATTTGTGGTCCTCTGACTCCACAAGCCCTGAGTGACTGCTGCTGTGTGACCTCCAGGACAGTAGGGAACCGTTGGGATCTGGACTTTTTATCCAAGGGCTAATTTGTCGTTACTTTGTATAATTATTTGCTTTCAATAATGCATCTCTTTTGGTTGGAATTGAAGTAAATTATTTTGCTTCTTAACTTTTTTTAAAGAATAAACTTTGAATTCTTTGGTTGTTTCTTTTGTGGTAGTGATCTGGGCCTGGGATCCACAACTGGCTTATGGAAAGCTTATCACAGTTGTATCTCCTTTCTGGGGGATCTGGATTTACTCAGGACAGCTGTGTGGTGTATGTTCACTGGAGCATGAATAAGCAGGGAGAGTGGCTTTGAGATGTACTGTTAGCCTTTTACTGTAGCCAAATTTAATGACTTTGCCCATCTGTGCTGTCAGGCATTTTGCATTAGTGTTGAGTCTCTGTATTTGCAGTGGGGTCCCTCATGATATTTTTCTGACTTTGCCCTTGGAAAGGATGGTTGCTAACTCAAAAAAAAAAGGGGGGGGGGAGGGGGAGGGAAGGAAAATTCTTTACTTGATATTCCAGCAGTGAAATCAGCAATAAAGTTATTGCTGTGTCCAAATCATTCTCTCTGTTAGGCTTTTAAGTTGCTTAATTCAGTGTTCTACAAGGCTTCCCTCTTGGCTTGCCTCCTGCAGCAAGGCAGATTGTGCTGGACTGCACAGCAAGTGTTTTAAGCATGTTCCTCCTCATTTTGTCAGGCCTCTGGAAAACCCAGAGTCCAATCTGTTTTCTGCACAAGGAACTGAAGAATGGACTCCTAGTAAAGTAACAGGGGTACAGAACTCGTCGCACTGTCGTTGCAGTAGATGCTGCCAGTTCCAAAAGGAGAGATTCAGCATATGAGTACAGATGGATGCTTTAAAAGCAAGGGGGTTTTGTGGCTTTATTAGGAAAGCTTTTCCTCCAACATGGTTATTCCCTGTAAGTCTGTTCCTAGAAACCAGTCTGCACCTGAAGGGCTTGCTGACTTTTGTTGCACCCTGGAAGAGAGGCCGATTTAAACAGCCCTAGAGGAATCTGTGTAAGGAATGACTTGAGAGCAATGCAGGCAGAGAAGAACTTGCTGAGGCTTTTCTGAGCGCAAGGTGCTGTTGGTCAAAGGCACAGCACATCAAGGAGTGCCCTTGAGTCCCCACTGACCCCCTCTCTGTTAATACTTTTCTTCAGGAGCTGAAACCCATTTTCTAGCAAAAGTTGCCTCTAGGCTTCTTTTTGGACAGCTACCCCATGCTATGGCTGCTCTGCTAGGTGCCCTAGAAGATCCTGCTAAACACCCTAAGCTGCTAAATTTTCGTCACGTTTGGCCATTTTCCTTTGACTAGGCTGAGGTGGAATGAAGGCAGCTCAAAGTGTGGGCTTCTCCAGCCACTTTGAAGCCTCTGGGTGTGAATCGCTCACCTTCCAACTGAAAAAGAGGGGGAAGAGGGCTTGTTTGTATGCAGTCCTTCAGTTTAAAGAGGCTGTAGATCTAACTTTAGCACAAGCATACCCAAGCTTTACTCATATTTCTACCATGAACCCAAATAAGTTGACCCTGTGATTTAAAAAGCTAGGGGATCAAGAGACCTCTTGACAAGATGACCTCTGCACTCTAAAGGTTATATTCGGTTTCAGATGTGGATCCCAAGATCTTGATCTACCCAGAAAGGTTAGGGGCAGATACAGTCCCTGGGGGAAAGCAAACAAGCAGGACCCAGTTTTTACTGACCACAAATGAAATAGTTGAGCAATAACAGAGTGTGGGGACTCACAAACTGGGGAAGGAGGAAGAATAGCTCAGAAGCTGAAAACTGCTCTCAGCACAAGAGAGAAGAGACTCTCCTGTTGTTAGATTGTGTATATCATCTCCTATCAGAGATCAAGACTGTACCAGCATCCCAGCTTTACTGCACCTCTGCGCGTTGAGGGGGAAAACGGCTTGGATTATTGGGGAATACCTGGGAAGCGGGGCTAAAACTCCCTGCGTTCTGAAGAATTTCTTAACTGTAACCCAGCATGTTTTGAAGTTGTGCACATCCAATAATGATCTTTCAGACAGAGTTTTTGGATGCTCTGGCCATCATGTCAGCAGGAGATGCTGTGCCAGGTCTCAGCTGATCTGACTTCACCGCCTGGTTGTGCCACAAGCTCCCCGTGCACCTAAGGACAGAATCTCATTATTTCTAGTTCTCTATCTTACACGAGCAACTCTTTCATGATTTCACTCTTCTTGGACAAAGCCTTTACGCAACAGTTGCTACAAAACACAGCACAGGAAGCCCTTAACGTGCACGTGTAATTCCAAACAAAGCTGTCTTTTCCAGGGGTGCTAATTTTTCTGTTCCCTTCAGTTATGATCAAAGTCCCCTTTCAAATCAGCAGCAAGACTGTGCTGACCAGAGCCTGAATCCTGGGTTTGGTGCAGTTTCTAAACTATATCAAGAAGTGAAGTACAAACTAAAAGGAAACGACTGTTTCAAATCAAAACTCTTGTATCCTTCTGACCTGTTTAGGCCTCCCACTTCCCACCAGGAAGCTGAGTCGGAAGCTCAAGAGTTACCGTGGCAACGTGCAGGGCACTACAGATTCTGGCTATTTCCTTTATACACGAGCTGTTTTCCAAATTGAGGTGAGAGATCTGAAGGAGGTTGCAGGAGCCCCTAAAGGGCAGGGTACAGCCCTTGATGCCTGGATGCTAGGAAAAAAAAAAAATCTAACTAAAATTATCCAAGAGGTACCTCCAAAGCTGCTACTCTGCTCTGACAGCTCCAAGCCACCTGTGCAATTCCTGTTGCTGAAATCCAGTCTTTCAAGTAGATCTCCCTCTCAGGGAAAACATTTTCTGAGTAGCACAGTGGTTGGTGTGAGCACATCATCTGTACCTCTCCACAGCAACTCTTCTGATGAAAACATCAGCCCCGTGCCTTAGAGGTTTCCTTTAAACCATTGGTACAGCACAGAACACATCAAGTTTAGTCCCTCTTAAAAGAGTGACTTCCACAGTCCAGAAAGGTGCAGCTGTCTTGGGAAGCAGCAGCCTGGTCAGACAACAGGTGAAACTCTTCTAAATGTAAAATGAAAGCCTGACTAAGAAAAAAAAAACAGTTAAATTTGAGCCATGGTTTCACCTGTTTCAGCGCAATGCGTGTGGTGGCACTTTAAATAGTCTTATAGTTGATCTCTGCTCTCCTTTTAGAGTGGGAGAGTCTAATTACAGGGAGGGGAAAGCAGTAAAATTAGTGTTAGGCTGTTGTGCAGTCAGCTACTTGTGGTCTGCTGCAGTAGGGTCTGGAGGCTCGGCAGACTTGCTGCAAAGATGTCCCGGGTGAGAATTCCAGGTAGGTCTGAAAGCAGGTAGTGAGCCAAGGAGCCCCAGGGCAGGCTCCTTAGCATGCAGCCTCTGAGATTCTGATGGTGTGGTATCTCTGCAGTCCCGGGGACCTTGCTGGGGGCTTGGTGCATTTTTCTTCCTGCTTGGAGACGTTTTTTGCTAGTGCAGCAAAGCAATAGAGTTATTGTTTAAATCTTGCTCATACCAAAGGGAAATATCGTCCCTCCTGCAGAGTAATGTATCCTGTAATGAGGCTATTAAATCACTGTGCAAGGACTCAGAGGGATTTCAGGAGTCTCTGGTCCACCTGGCAAAGCTCAGACGTGGGGTGCTGCAGTCCTGAGATGGGCAACACAAGCTGGACAGCAGGAGTAGGGCCAGCCAGGCTCTGCAGAACAAGCACAGAGGGACATGTGACTGCCAGTACAGAGCCCTGAAGGATACTGGCAGCAAACAGCTCTGATAAGAGCATGTTTGGATTTGCAGCTGTGTGTGGTGTGACAGACACCGTCCCAGCACAGGCCACCGGTATTAAAGCCTGGCCCTGCAACATCACTGGGAGTCTGATCTTCATGAGTGTAATTTTCATCCACAAAAGAGACCGAAGGTCTAACGAGGCATTTCTGGGATGCTTAGTTTGCAAATCAGTACGTGAAGTTCAAATGCCAGGAAAATAAGTTCTGCAGGCCAGACTTTGGGAAGTCAGCAGCTGGTGACTTGGGATGCTGGAGCTCCAGTCTGAATTTTCTGGGTCGGAGGGAAAGGGCACAAGTTGCACGCCCAAAATGTTGATGTCACACTGCATGACCAGGAGGGAATATCTGTGGAACTGGGGTGTCTCAGCTGTCTGATCCTGTTAGTGACCAAGTGGGGATGTGACCATAGGCAGCAGGAGGATGACACTTAGCATCTTTGAAATGACCACCCACTCTAATCCTCAGAAAGGATGGCGAGTCACGGACAAAAAATAGCAGAGCTCTGAGTCACTGCAATATTTGCTTTCCTGTTCAGGCAGGAGAATGCTGTTCTGCTCTCCTAAGGTGTTTCTATGCTCTACTGCACCTGGACCAAGGTGTAGGGAGAGACTTTCCAGGACAGCTCAGTCTTACTAGGCTTGCAACTAATCTGAGGTAATCTAGGTTCTAGAAAACGCTGTTCCCCTTGGACAGCTCAGGGAAACCCAGAGACTGCTGTAAGGCAGGAGCTCTGCCAAAGCACCTCAGGTTGGGTGGCATCTGCAGTGTGGTTTATTTGTGCACACACCACCGAGCCTGAATTGTGGAGCAGTCAACACTGAACTCACATCCTTCTATCCTACAGAGTGAAGAATACTCTTCTTCCTTTTGTAACTGGGAGGCTTTGACTAAATGTACTTTACTAATCCCTTTTTAATCACTGATGTGATGATTAGGCAGAAAGGCTTAGATTTTGGAGGCTTGATCACATCTGTTTTTATTTTGTTTCTGTTTTATCTCAAACAGCACAAGACAAAGGTGAGTATTGCTCGGGTTTTCATACGCTCTGCTGTGTTACTGCCTGGACATGACCATTGGAAACAAACAGTGGTTACATGGTCATGGTGATCTTCCAGCAGTTTGAGAAGATGCTGTTTCCCAGCTGTGCCCCCCCACTGTTTCGTGGAATGCTTCCAGCTTTCTTGGTCCTTTGATATATGAAGCTGCTATTTATTAAATATTGTCTTTGCACCCCTGAGCTCCTGCTTAGGAGATAGAACCTGTTTTAGTGACCTTCTTTCCTCTGTGGCAGGAAGTGAAGAATTTTGCAACTTCCCTTGCACCTCTTTGTGCCTTTGTTGTTGTGTTTTGTTGCTTTTTTTTTGTTTATGTTTTTGTTTGTTTGTGTTTTTGTTGCTGTGTTAGTTGGGGATTTTTTTGTTTATTTGTGTGGTTTTTTGGTTTGGTTTGTTTGTTGTGGGTTGTTTTTTTTGTTTGTTTGTTTTTTTCTTTTTACAATTTTTCACGGAGATCCAGACTAAAGTAACTTCTTTTGAAAGCATCCTGCTCCTGGTGGGTTTGACCCATGAGGGGACAGATCCAATACTTCATCTCTATTCAGACTGAAGTCCACAGTAAGGTGCCCATTCCCTCTTCTTCATGTCTGCTGAGGCTTTACCTGGTGGCAGAAAACACCAGTCACCCCAGAGTCCCTAACACTGAGCAGTAATGGGACAGTACAAAAAAATCCTTTTTGTGTTCTAAGTATGGGCTAGAGCAAAAAAAAAATATCCTTTTTGTGTTCTAAGTATGGGCTAGAGCAAAAAAACCTCCTTTTTGTGTTCTAAGCACTCTGCTGGGGCCCATTGATGATCCAGCAGCTTTACACCATCAAGCAACTTTGGTTACTGAAATCCTGGGTCTGTGACATCGCACTGCTGAGAGAGGGACTCTCTAGTGTGAAGATTTTCCCACCCATGTAGGTCAGCACAAGCCCCTTTCCCTTGCCACCTCACAGCAGGGAAAGGAACTGCCTGTATTGTGCCCTCCTACCAACCCACAGCTAGAACCCTGGAACTGCAAATTCATGGTTAGAGGCATAAACTGTTCTGATCCCCTCAACGCCCTGTGGGGGGAAAAACTTGTCTAGATTCATTGCTGAAAATCTCTGGTAGGTCTGGCACCTTTCTGCCAGGAATGTCAGTTTGTTCTCCTGTGGCCCTCACCTGCTGCCCCTCTCTTCCCTGACGTGTCAGTGGTGTGGGCTGTCCTTCAGCATCGCTCCTCGCTGCTCTTCCCTCTGAGCTGCCGACCGTTGGCGAAACCTGCTCGATTAGCATCCGTGTGCTGCTGTGCCAGCGTGTGCTTCCAGGGGGCTGTTGCCAGAAGAACCCTTGGGTTCTAGTTTTATGGGGTTTTGTTGGCAGGGGAAGGCCTTTTAACCTTCTTTCTCCTACTTCATAAAGCTCCAGCCAACCTTCTCTCAACGTGTTAGCTGGCAGCTCTGCAGCATGCTGCATGTGATGGGCTGAGAGGGGTCTAGTCCCCACCGTGGTTCCCTAGCCAGGAGCTCTTCAGCTGCATTGGGCTTGGGCTGCCAGCTTTCCATATGTAGATCACCATCTATAGCCCTGTCTCTGATTCCTAGAGCTGTCAAGGTCTGCTGATCTTCCCCTCTTGCACCCAGTGCATCCTCTTATAAGTGTCTTTCCCAAGGACTTGCTTCTTTCCGGGCCTTTTTGCGCTATTCCTGGACTGTTGTTGGATGTACTGGGAGGGTCTGGGTAAGTCTTCAGCCCACTATGTGTGGCCCAGGCTCTGTAAGCTTGTTGGAGATTTTGGAGGTTGCTCAGAGCCTTCCAGGCAGCATGGAGGTGTAAGTCTCATAAGGAAATGACATTGAGCCTTAAGCTGACTGCAAGGGATACCTGCATGTTAGGGTGGCTGGGAACCAGATGCCTGTGTGACCCTGAACTCTCCTCCTTCTCCTTGCAGAAATGGATGAGGCATTGCGCTCCTTCGCAGAGAAGGTCTTTGCCTCTGAGGTGAAAGACGAGGAGGCCAGGCAAGAGATCTCTCCTTTTGATGTGGAGGAGATCTGCCCCATCTCACGCCATGAGATGAGAACGCACATGATGCTTCAGGAGAGCTCTGCCACACAAGAAAAGCGGTGAGCAGCAACCATGGCAGCTGGGGAAAGGAGAGGAGCAGTCTGCACACCCCCAGCCAGAGCTGGAAGAAAGCAGGGGGACCATAAATCAAGGCCTGTGAAAACATCTCACCATGCCCGTATGATAAATCCTTGGTAATCCTAGGGCATCTGTCAGGTGCTTCAGGGTTTCCTCTCCAACTGTCCCCACTGTTGGATGGCAAGACACCCCTGGCCTGTTCCCTGGGTGTCAGCACAGCGATGGCCACAGAGCTGCTGGAGAGGGAGACTTGGAGACCTTTATCTGGAAAGGTGTGACTTCCAAAGATCACGCTTGGAAATCTGTGGCCACGTTGTGTGCCGTGGCCTCTACTCTTAGCAGTGTCTGTTGAAGGTGCTGAGGAAGCACCAGTGAGATAATTCATGTTAGGCATAGTTGGAACGTGGCTGTGGTAAGTGCCCCTGCCCCTGCATGTGGCCGTGGAGTTGGGGCTGTTTGCCTGAGGCTTTCCTCCCTGGCAGGAAGAAGCGCCTGCTCCGCATGAAGACAATTGCATTGGCAGTTCCTGTGGCTCAGAAGACTATAACCACACTGTCCACTATCGAGGAGGTCATCTCTACCTCCCCCTTGTACCAGACTGTGCCTGACTTCCAGCGGGTACAGATCACAGGGGATTATGCTTCTGGGGTAGGTACCCTTCCCCGTGCTGACTGCCACCTCATCTAGTCCCTGCCTGTGCCTCAGCAGTGCCCAGAGTCACAGGAGTCCAGAGCAGGTGCAGCGGGGAGAGTTCTGAGCATCTGATGGTTCCCTGCTGCATCCCTGGAGGATCTGGAGCTGCATTCCTTAGCAGGAGTCTGTGGGGTGCTGTGTGCTTCCCATGGGCGTTAGGGAGGGCATGGCAGGGTAGGCTACACCCGTCCTGTCCCAGCCTGCTCCTGCTTGCACACAGCACTGTCTGGCTGAGATCCGTGCACGTCACAGAATCCCAGAGTGGTTGAGGTTGGCAGGGTCCTCTGCAGGTCATCTGGTCCAGAGCTTCTGCTCAGTCAGGGTCACCTTGAGCCAGTTGACCAGGACTGCTACCACCTCCTCCGCTAATTCCTCATTCTCCTCCTCTACAGCCTCATATTACATTTGTGCTGCTTCTGAGAAACTGCTGGCAGGTTGTTCTCTCCGGGGCTGGAGCAGGTTGCTCAGCTCGGAGTTACGTAGCAGAGGAGCAATTAGGGGAAGGCAGGAATCCCTCCGTGCACAGGCAGGTTCCTTCTGCTGTGACTGTGTCTGCAAGTGCTGCACGGTCTTCTCCCACGCTGCTGCAGTCTGACATTGCCTGCCCTTGACTCTTGACTGCCCCAAACACTTGTCTCTGCAGTAAATCAAAACTTCCTGACACATTGGGTCAGTGTATCTTGTTGGTCCCGCTTCGGTTTCAGTCTGGACTCCCAAAATAGCTTTTAGTGTTTTGCCCAGGCCTGGCTTCCACTTCAGTGCCAACTACAGTTTGCGGTGAGGAACGTAAGAGGAGATGACAGCCAGAATTTGTTGGTTTTGGTGTGAGAAACTTCCCTTTGCCATGTCTGGGACTTTGCCTGTCATCCTTTCTTTGCCCTGCTCAGGCAGAGCAGTGGTAGGGAGGGAATGGTGAGGCACACAGCTTGCTGTGAACAAAGCTGTCCTCTGTACGTCGTGGGGCACCAGGGTGTCTCACAGGCAGGTAGGTTCCAGTTGTAGGGTTGCATTCAGCAACAACCCTCTTGCAGGTGACAGTCGAAGATTTTGAA
The DNA here is from genome assembly GCA_025345505.1 of Todiramphus chloris collaris. NCBI lineage: Eukaryota > Metazoa > Chordata > Aves > Coraciiformes > Alcedinidae > Todiramphus > Todiramphus chloris. The sequence goes on from JANVCC010000045.1 coordinate 1,370,770, forward strand.
GTTGCCTGCAAAGGTCTGTACCGTGCCCTCTGCATCCGGGAGAAATACATGCAGCAGTCTCTGCAGAGGTTCCCCAGGACCCCGTCCCAGTACCTGCGTACTATCGAAGGCGAGGTCTGGAGGGTGAATGACACTGGCCCAGGTACAGCTTGGCACCTGGAGAGCTTTCCTCTCTGGCTTTAGCGTGGGGTGGGCAGGGGTCAGAAAAGGGTGGTGGAAGTGCTCCGCAGGGGAGCTGCTTGCCCAGACCTTCTCTTCAGTGTCACAATGGTGGAGCTGTCCCTGCCCTCTGCCCGGGGTGGAAGAACAGGGGAGGCTTGTGCGGTTTTGGCTAGCAGCCTGTGCCTCACGGTAGTCTCCTTTTGGTCCAGTGTTCACCCCCCCAGTTAAAGATGGACAGGATCCCTTTGAAACTGAGAGCCTCCCTGAGGACCTGGGATACCATATCCAGATGAAGGATGGGGTAGTTTACATCTATGCAGACGAGGCAGCAGCTGCCAGAAATGAGCCAAAGGACCTGCCCTACCCCAGCCTCGAGAACTTTGTTGATGACATGAACTTCCTCCTGGCCTTGACTGCGCAGGGACCTGTGTAAGTGCACAAGCTGGCACTGCTGGGTGCATCTGAAGAGGTCCTGCCTCAGCAGGCAGAGGGAGGTCAAGGCAGAGCCAGGGTTGCTGCCTCCTCTTCCTGAGAGGACGGAGGAACCCTCTGATGACAAACCTGCAGCCTGCTGGCTGCCAAAGTGTCCTTGGCCCTTGTGAGCCATCTCAGTTGGGGTCTTAAGCAAAGTCAGCATTCGGGGATTGGAGACGTGCCCTGCAGGTATGTTCACACCTGGCCAGGCCTTCCCTCGAAGGGAAGCTCTGAAACGCAGCCAGGAGGAGCATGGTAGGGAAGCAGGCTAGGCCAGCATGAGCTCCACCTCGGGTGAAAGCTGCATCCCTGTGTTTGATGGGCCGTGCCCCTGTGTGCATGGGTAAGGAGCCCAGTCACTGTTCTGCCCTTTGCTTTCACTAGTAAGACCTATACTCATCGGCGCCTGAAGTTCCTCTTATCCAAGTTCCAAGTGCACGAAATGCTGAATGAGATGGAGGAGATGAAAGAGCTTAAGAACAACCCCCACCGGGACTTCTACAACTGCCGGAAGGTAAATGGCAAGGCTTACAGCCCTAGTGACTCTGAAGATTAGCTGCCTCAGTGCCTTCCCCTTCCTATGGATATTAGAATCAAGGTCTGTGGCACCTACAGTTGTTCCTGCTCATGGGATGAGCTGCTCCTGGCCTAGGCCTATTGCGTTCATCTGCTGGGCAGAGCAGCGCTCCCCACACAGCTTGGGCTCACCTAAGGGCTTTGTTAACCTGCCTGTGATGGTACCCGAGCATCCCAACTTGAAGGTAGATACCTGTCCCTCTGCTTTCTCAGGTGGATACGCACATCCACGCTGCAGCCTGCATGAACCAGAAGCATCTTCTGCGTTTCATCAAGAAATCATACTGTGTGGATGCTGACCGTGTAGTTTACGATGCCAAGGGCAAACAGCTCACCCTGAAACAGCTTTTCCAGCAGCTCAATCTGCACCCTTATGACCTGACAGTGGATTCCCTGGATGTGCATGCTGTAAGTGGTGGGGCGTTTGCTGTGAGACCGCTTTGGGTCACCTGTAGGCTTGGCTTTTCCCCTCCCTGCGTACCCATGACGCGCTGTGCACGTTAGTGTCTGTGGCAGGACGTAGCAGCTCCCGATTTCTCCATGTGGGGTTGTTTGGATCAGTCTCTGCTCAGCTGCCACACTTGGACTGTGTGTGTAGTGTTTGCCGTTGATCCTCTCTACTCCAGGGGCGGCAGACGTTTCACCGCTTCGACAAGTTCAATGCCAAGTACAACCCCGTGGGTGCCAGCGAGCTGCGTGACCTCTATCTGAAGACAGAGAATGCTATTGATGGCGAGTACTTTGCTACCATCATCAAGGTGAGGTTCCAGTTAAGCTGCGGTGCTGCTGTGCCCGTGGGCTGGAGGTTCCCCGTGCAACTGTCAGGTCTGGTTTGCAGGAGGTTGGCTCTGATCTGGAGGATGCCAAGTACCAGCACGCGGAGCCTCGCCTCTCAATCTACGGGCGGTCAGCTGAGGAGTGGCACAAGCTAGCCAGATGGTTCAACAAACATCGGGTCTATTCCCCCAACATGAAGTGGATGATCCAAGTGCCCAGGATTTAGTACGTGCTGTGTCTGAGAGAGCACAGTCCCTTACGGTGCACTACACCTCATTTTTGTTTTCTTTTTGTTTTTATCTTGAAGAGATTATGGGGAAAGTGGGCCGTGTTGTTCCTCTGCTAGCAGCTCATCCCTGTCTCTGTCCACAGTGATGTGTTCAGGTCTAAGAATTTCCTCCCACACTTTGGGAAGATGCTGGAAAATGTCTTTGTTCCCGTATTTGAGGCAACTGTCAATCCTCGCGCTCACAAAGAGCTGAGTGTCTTTCTACGCCATGTGAGTGTCACCTGATGATGTCAGGGTGTGGTGGGCACTCTCACTCCTGTTTACACACAAGAAATGGGGTATTTGCTCGGACATGGCTTGTGGCCAGGGATTGTCCCAGAAGCGCTGGGAGGGGTCAGACTCCCAGAGCTGGCTGCTGTGGGGCTGTGAGAAACGCTGCCCCCTCACCTCCTGGAAAAATGGTTTGGTGTGAGCTTTATTTCCAGCCCTTGATAGAGCTCGAGGCTTTGTGATGAGCAAGGTCCGCAACCTTGCCTCTGGCTCTGCTCGTGGAGGGGCAGGGGTACAGGCCACAGCTGGGCTATGGCAAGCTGCACTGGGGCAGGGCGAGCTAGCCCAGGATGAGATGGGGAGCTTTGAGATGCAGCTTTTTTGCCAAACAGATCACCGGCTTCGACAGCGTGGATGATGAATCCAAGCGTAGCGGACACATGTTCTGCACTAAAAGCCCAAAGCCAGAGCAGTGGACTTCTGAGAAGAACCCATCCTACACCTACTATATATACTATATGTACGCCAACATCCTGGTGCTCAACAACCTGCGCAGGTGAGGCCCAGGGCTTGCTCAGGGGCCTGGCAGAAGGGGGGCTGCCTCATGAGCTGTCTCAGCGGTTGAGTTGTTCGTGTGGAAGAAGCGGGGCCCTCCTCGCTCTGACACCAGTGTAGTTTGGAGCTTCATGTCCCAGAGTAATCCAAACGCTCCGCAGTAGAAAGCGTGATGTACTGGGGTGGAAACTGTGGGATTGCACGGATGCATCTAGTGCTTGCACAGAGGAGAAAAGAGAAGTAATGTGCTCCTAGGTGAAGCTGGATTCTTGGGGAACCACTGATAGGGGGGCAGAGCTGGACCTGAAGTTGGGAGAATCTTGCATTGCATGCCACCTAACCCTGCTGCTTGCCTGCTCTGAGTCCTCCTTCCCTGTGCCTAGGCAGCGTGGTATGAACACGTTCCTCTTCCGTCCCCACTGTGGAGAAGCCGGGGCCATCACGCACCTGCTTACAGCCTTCATGACAGCAGACAATATTTCCCATGGTCTCAACCTCAAGAAGGTAAGTGGTCTTCTGCAGAGCAGCCCAGGCCTGGCAGAGAACACGTCCACGGCTGGCCTCGGCTGTAGCAGACCGTTAACTGTGCCTGTGCTTCGGACTGATGTGGACAGTCTGGCTTCAGGCTGATGTTACACAGCTCTCTGGGTTTCTCGGGACACGTCTGAGGGTGTAGCTGTGAAACGTATAAATATTTTAGTGGTTCCGTCTCACAGACCTATCACTGGGTCTGCCTGTTGGCGTTGGAGCCAGACGAGTTGTGGAGTCAGGCAGCTTGAACTCATTTGGCCTCTTGTGCCCCGTGCGGGCCCTGGAGGAGCGCTCGCCCACACACACATGATCTCCGTGCCCCATCTGGGGCACTGGGCTGACACGAGGAGGCACCCTGGAGATGTGGAGGGCTAACCTGGGAACTGTGCTCCTCTTCCCAGAGCCCGGTGTTGCAGTACCTCTACTTCCTCGCCCAAGTTCCCATCGCTATGTCGCCACTCAGCAACAACAGCCTCTTCCTGGAGTATGCAAAGAATCCATTGCCCGACTTCCACCAGAAGGGGCTCGTGGTGTCCCTTTCCACCGATGACCCCATGCAGTTCCATTTCACCAAGGTACAGTGCAAGCCGGGCGCTGAGCCTGGGACTACGCAGGCCTCATTTCTCAGGGAAATCAGCAGCGTTTGCAGAGGGTCCCGCTCCAGCACCCTGGGCGATCTCGGGGCCGGCCCGGGTGCTGGCGGGGCCGGCGCTGGCAGAAGCTGCTGGGCTCCAAGCCGCTCTGCCCGCAGGAGCCGCTGATGGAGGAGTACGCCATCGCCGCCCAGGTCTTCAAACTCAGCACCTGCGACATGTGCGAAATCGCCCGCAACAGCGTCCTGCAGTGCGGGCTGAGCCACCAGGTCCGTGCGCCCAGCGCTCCCCGCCCCTCTGCCTCGGGCCGGGGCACAGGGCCCTGCTGGGGCCCGGGGCCGCCGCCCGCTCCCCGGCGCTGCATCCGTGTCCTTGCCCCTGGCAGGAGAAGGTGAAGTTCCTGGGGGAAAACTACCAGGAAGAGGGACCCCAAGGCAACGACATCCGGAAGACGAACGTGGCTCAGATCCGCGTGGCCTACCGCTACGAGACCTGGTGCTACGAGCTCAACCTCATCGCCGAGGGCCTGAAGAACGACTAGGAGCGGGGCACGGCAGCGTCCCGGGGGGACCGGGACCGGGACCGGGAGCGGGCGGGGGGCAGCGCGCGCGCAGTAAAAGCCGGTGTGTGAGCAGCTGCCTGCGCTCTGCGGGGGAGGGGGCGGGGCTGCCGCCTGAGTGACGGCCGCGCGAGCCAATGGGCGGCAGCGCGGCGGGCGCCGGCAGCGTCCTGCGGGAGCGGGAGCGGGAGCGGGATCGGGGCCGCGGTACCGGCAGCGGGTGAGAGCGGCCGGGCCGGGTCAGGCTGGGGGCACTCCTCGCCTGCCACCCGTTGCCCCGCGGCTGCGGACGGGCAGCTCGGCCCGGCGGGGGGGTTGGGGTTTTCCGTAGGGTCGCGGGCTGCCCGACGGGAACTCGCTGGCGGCGGAGCCCCGGCCGCGCCCGGCGGCTGCTGGCAGCGGTGCGGGCCGATCGCTGCCGACCCCGGCGAGGGGCGGCCGGGACCGGGGAGGAGGCGCTGGGCGCCGTTTCCCGCCCGGCAGGTGAGGCGGGGGGAGGCCGGGGCTCGGCGGGCTGCGCTCCGTGCCGAGGGGTCCCGGCGAGCCGAGCCCCGGGCAGGCAGGGAAGGCAGCGACGGGGCCGTTTCCCCCGTGGGCAGGACAGGGCGGGGGTGGCAGGCCGGGAGTTGAGCCCCCGGGGGGAGCGGGTGCGTGTTCCAGCCCCCCGGCAGCTGAGCTGGGCACCGGCCTCGCGTTTCCCCGTAGCCCCTCGTCCCGCTCGCCCGGGCAGGAGGCGGCCCTGGCAGCGCCTGGACCCCGGCTGCGAGTCCCTGAAGGGAGGGGGCGAAGGAGACCCCGCCGGGCTGTGCCCAGCGATGCACCAGGGGTCCTGGGCACAAACTGGCACGTGGGAGGCTCTCCCTGGACATCAAGAAACGCTTTTTCACCCGGAGGGGGACTGAGCACTGGTACAGGTCCCCCGGGGAGGCTGTGGAGTCTGAGCGTGGTCCGGGACAGCCCGCTGTTGGTGACCCCACTGAAGCAGGGGGTTGTAGCAGGTGACCTCCAGAGGTCCTCTCCCACCTCAGCCATGCTCTGCTTCTGTCAGAGCTGCTCTAGGGAAAAATTGCTTACTAGTAGTGGTGCTGGGTACGCGTGCTTCCTTACCCTGAGGTATGCAGGCTCAAGTAGTTAGGGGTCCTTCCTTGCAGTGCCGTCCTAGGACATGGGATGTAACCTGGAATGTGGGACCAGTCTCCCCTTTCCCAGTTCATTGCATACTCACCCTGTTCCAGTTACCATGGTTGAATGCAGCCCGTCTGAGTGGGCACTTGGCTACCACGACTCTGCTAGAGCCGTAGTGGTGGTGGGACCTCTTCCTCTTGAGAGCTGGGACTTGCAGCAGCCCTAATGACAGAAGAAAAGTAGAAAAGGAGTTGCAGAAAAACCGCCCTTAGAAATGTGTATTTGGGCAATGGTCGTTGTGGTTTCTGCTGCCCTTGTCCGCCGGAGTTATGGACGGGGGGGATGAGGAGTGAGCGGTGACCCTGCTGCATGGGTAGGGAGGATGGAGCAGAGAAACGAGGAGTTTCTAAACAAGCCCGAGTGCTGCCCTTCCAGGGCTTTCAGCTGGAGGGGAGGTGCAGGAGTTTGGCCCAGTCACCTGTTTGTCCATTCAGTCTCAGATGGGTGATGAGGGAATGGCCCTAAGCAAGGTATTTGCCAGAGCAATGGAAGTGTCCTGGCCAGGGTCGGGAGCCCTGTGGCTCCCCAGCAGCGTAATGTGTCTTTAAGTCACAAGAAACAAGTGGCCAGTTGTTGTGGCTCCACACAGCCTGGCTGTGGTGGCCCTTGTAACGCAAAGGTGGTCATGGCTTTGTGGTCACGTCAGCCCTGGGGGCAGCTTCTGATAGCTGCACCAAGGAACAACTCCAGGATAACTCATGTCTGAGTTTAATTTTTTTCTCTCTCTCCACCTTGGGCCGTAGTTCTTGTGAGAAGCTGCAGCATCCCTGGGACCTGCAGCCAGCCCGCAGTGCAGTGTCCGAGCCCACTGCTCTCAGCATCACTAACCTGAGCCTTCAGTTACTCTGAGTCAGGTTAAAACCCCATGATTTTAAAAATAGTACACTGTGGGCTCTGTCCACATGTCCTCAGGTATGAAAGCCTTCAGGTCTTACATGTTTAACCTGGACTTTTTTAGCATGGGTGAAAACATTTTCAAGAGGTTGAATTTTACCACTTCAGGAAAAGATGTGAAGTCGAAAGACCCAGTTACATTTTTCTTGTCAGTACAGAAGTCCGGGGCCCATGGCAGAGGGCAGACTTAACATCCTTTCACCATGTAATTAAGATTAGCATCACATTTACTGTGTCCAGGGGCTGTGCTCTACGTGGCCATTTATCTGATGAGGTGGAACTCCCATTTTTCATCGTGATACTCAGAAGCTTTGAATGAGTTAATAACTGGAGCTGCCTTCTATCGAGATGGAAATGACTAAGCCTACCACATTCCTGAAGCGTTACTTATTTTGATAGAAAATCTGCTAGTTTAGTACTGCCTGTGTCTTTCAGGCATCAGCGTGGCAGAGTTTTACTCTGAAGAGCTTCAGATTTGTTCTGGAGCTGAAGAGAACGGGAGTAGCTGAGAATTCTGGAAGGGGTCCTTGCTGCTGGTTCTCCCTTAATCCCTCCAGGACTGAGCTGCAGCTTCCTTAGACTTCATAAGACCAAAAACTGGCTTGTATTTGGCGATCAACGCAGGAGACAGTGACAAGGAGGTCAGTTGGGTGGTGTAGAGCTGCATAGTGCTCATAAAAGGAGTGAAGGATTGCTTCAGAACTGCATGGGCTTGCCCAGTCGCTGATTTGCATGTTCTCACGCCCGCTGTGCAGCAGGGCAAGGTAAGGTGCTGTGTTAGTGCCTTTGTTCAGCTGCTGGGGTGAGTGTGGTAAGGGGGGCTGTGGAGGACCAGCAGCATCTGCAGTGGATGTGCTTGACCTCAGCACCAAAGGGCATTTTATTCTTGAGCAGCACTGGCAGCGTTCTCTCCTTGAGCGCGTGGTTTCAGGAAACGGAATTGTCTGGAGACTGCATGGAAAATGCTTCGTGTGCTCTCTGGCTTTCAGGGTTGGAAAAAGAGCCAGGGCTACCTATCACGTGCTGTGAATGTGCCTCATTCTTCTGCTTTGGATAAAAATACGGGAACTGTTTTGCCCTTTTCCTAGCCTGGCTTTCCCCATCAGAGCCTTTGCTTCTTTGCTGGCTTTGTGCTTCAGGTCCTCCTCAGGAGTGACTCTGAGCACTGTCGCTGTACAGTAGTTGCAGTGGCATAGAAAAGGGGAAAGCTGCTTTCCTGTCTGCTACTCGGGGCTGTGCAGAGAGGGATGGAAGGATGGCTTTGCTCTGGCTCGGGATGTTTGGGAAACAATGCCTGTTTACTGGAGAGGGCAGGGGCCCCTCGCTGCCTGGTGCGGCCAGGGAGCTGTGCGGGAGGAGGTCTCACGGTGGGGCACTCCAGTCTCTCTGGTGGCAATTTTAGGTCAGGTGTCGACAACCAGAACAGCAGGCAGGTTTGCTTCTGGGAGGTGGAATGCAGCTGGGCTTCTCTCCAGTCATCCTGAGGGTCCTGGTCCTCCGGTGTGAAGCAGTAGCCATCCTGCTGCTGCTGCCTCTCTGGAGAAGCAGATGCGGTTCCTCCTCTGCAGAGCTGGTTTCTTGCTGTGTCTCTGCTGTGCTGAGAGCTCTGCTGGAGACGTTGTCACTTGGCTGCGTGCTGCCTGAGGAGCTCTGAGCAGTGCAGAACATCAGGAGGAACAGAGCAGTCCTGCCCTGCGCTGATCCGACCCAGCAGCGAGCTCTGCTGCCAGCAGCCCGTGCTCTCTGCTCTTGTGCTGTTAAATAATTTCCTCAAGTTTGGAGCTTTTTTTTTTTTTTGCTTTGTTCCTGTTGTAGTGTTTTGGTTTTTAAGCCAGTGAAATCTCTACTTCCTCTTGTTAGCCCTCCCAGATGTGTGCTGCTGAAACAGGCTTTGTGGGGAGCGTGCTCTCGAAGCCAGTCTTGAACAGGGCATTCGGGGAGGAATGGTCTTCAGCAGTGCCCAGAGAGCAGCTGGCAGTGCCCGGTGGGTTTACGGCTGGAGTGCAGCTGATGGCTCTTTTCCTCTTCTCCCCAGGTTGTGCCAACAGGCAGGCCTTGCAGAGCTGACGCCCGGGAGCTCTTGGACACCACTGGGTGCTTTGGAGTCTCGTGCCAGCCTGATGCGTGCCGGACACGGAGGGACCTGGGCCAGGCTGGAGATGTGGTGTTTGTAAGCACGTTGGCACTCGCCATGCAGGCAGCAGCGTCAGCGGACGGTGGCTTCTCCCGCTCTGCTCTGCAGACCCTCTCCCGGAGCCACTGCCGCAACATCAAACAGAAGATCTCCCAGTGGGAGGGGAGGGCACGAGGGTGCTCCAGCAAGGAGAAACAGGAGCTGAAGGACTTTGGAGTAAAGTATGATCCCAGTTCCAATGATCTACCCAAAGCGAAGCCAGAATGTACAGAGAAGGGCAGAAAGGCTGCATCCAAAGATCCGAAGAGCCTGGGTTTGGACTTCAGGGAAGGTGCACGTTGCTGCTTGCAGACTGGTGGCTGTGGTGACCTCAAGCCCTGCACGTGCAGCCTAGCTTCCCAAGCCAAGGAGAAAGGCAAATGGCAAGCAGGCTTCCTGGACCCAGGGGTGACACTGCCCCCAGGGAACTTCTATACCTCACAAGCTCTGTGGGGTAGAGTAGATCCCCTTCTGCCTGGCAGAGCCCCACCGGTTCCCTTCGACCTTCAGAAGAAGCAAGGGAGCTCCACAGAAAGAGAACTTAAAGGAGTGGAATCTCTCCATAGGGCAGAGAGGAGTTTGAGAAACATTTACTCTGAGGCTGAGGGGCAAGAGGAGGAGCCAGCTGCTCTCCCACCACCCAAGCCCCGTCGGACTTTCCGCTACCTGGCAGGAAAGGCTGCTGGTAGCTCTAGCAATGCCAGTGCTACCAGGGAAGCTCCCCTGGAAAAGCAGTGTGGAGGAGACTTGGTGTCATCCTCCAACAGTCCAGAGAAGGGAACAGCCAGCAGGAGAATCAGAGGAAGAACCCAGAGGTACGTTGATTCATCTCTCGTGTATTAAACATATTTCCTTAAATCTGTTTATGGATGGGTTTGAGCAGCTTGTTGGAGGTGCCTGTGCTCCTGGGGAGAGGGCACTGCCAGCATTGCCTCTGCGCTGCTTTTGCTTCTGGTCATCTTGCAAAGAAGGCTAAAAGCTCCTAAGAGATGTCAGTCCTACACCTTAGACAGAGTTGAGTGGCAACATGCTGGCCCCGGGGACAGTGCTGTCTGCTTCTTGCCCAGAGCTTGTCCTCGGCTGCAGTTTGTGGATTACAGAGTGGCTTTCTCTTGGGGCAGTATGGCTACTAAATATTCTGGCTTTCCTGTGCGTGAAAGATTCTCTTGTTGCTGAAAGTTGGAAGCTGTCAGCTGTGGGTACCCCTGTTGCTATTCTTCCTTCTTTCCTGTACATAGGACCCTACTACAGAGTGAAAACCTCTCTGTGTGAGCTTGATGCTCGTTCTGCCTACAGTTCTGCTCTCTGGACTAGAGTGGGGTGTGCACATCGTAGGTGATGTGGCTCGGACTCCTGAAACCTCCCTCCTCCATGGCAAAGTGTGCAGCAGCAAACCAAATTTTCTGATGATAGGCTAAATCCCTGGCAGTTCCTTTGTGACCTCTGTGCCATAATTTTGAGATGGAGGCCAAGTGTATGAAAATGCAAACTCCCAAATGCAGCAATACTTTCAGCGTGAGCAGTAGGAGAGGTCCAGCAGAAAGCAGTGCCCTAGCTGTGAGTACTGCTGCAAGTGCTTAGCCTGCAAAATGTGTTTTGGGTTCTTGCCTCTGTGACAGGATGGGTCTCACCATACCTGCTTGGAGTCTGCTTGGCCATGGAGCTTCCAGCTTCATTTTTAATTCAAAAATCTTCCAGAGGATGTGAGTAGGGCTTGCTTGCCGTGCTGGGATTGGCTGGGATAGAGTTAGTTTTCTTCACAGTATCTTGTGTGGTGCAGTGTTTTGGATTTGTGATGGAAATAGCACTGATAACACACCAGTGCTGCAGTTATCGCTGAGCATCCAGGCCTTTTCTGCTTCTCACGCCACCCCAGCAGCGAGCAGCCTGGGGGGGCACAGGGAGCTGGGAAGGGGCTGACCAAATGGGTCAGAAGGGCTGACTGAAGGGCTATTCCAGACCACATGATGTCGTTCTCAGCAATAAAAATTGGAAGCAGGGGGGACGTTTGGAGTCACCGTTCCGTGTGCTGGAGCCTGGCTTTGCTGGAGATGGCTGAACACCTGCCTGCCGAGGGGATGAGCCCCTTATTTTGCTTTGCTTGTGTGTGCAGCTTTTGCTTTTGCCCTTTAAACTGCCTTTGTCTCGACCCACGTGTTCTCTCACTTCTGCTCTTCCAAGGGAGCAGCTGTGTGGGGCTGGGCTGGGGTGAACCCCCGGCAGGGGGAAATGAGAGCGGAGCATCCCTGTGCTCGATGGCCCCAGGGAGGACCATCCCCTGTGGGAGCTGGAGGCAGCGACTCACTGCTCTATGCGGGTGCCTTTAGCAGAAGTTACACTGGTTTTCCTCTAGGAAATCTTTTGAGTTTGAGGACATCCAGGGCTTCCGCAACCGGATGGCAACCAGGAACCCCCCCAGACTGCGAGAGGAGGCGAACGGCAGCGCGGGACCCGGCCTCGTCTACGCACAGTCAGAAGACAACATCTACGAGGACATCATCTGTATGTGCCCGTGCTTCTGAAGGATGCACTCGCTTTCTTTAAGGGTAGCAGATTGCTGGGGAGGGAGGAAGGAAGATGAGAATGCACTGAGGCCCTTTCCAGCTCTGTGACTGTTAAGGTCTTGCCCATCTGTGGTCCGTTGTTGCTGTTAGTAGCCAACTGCCATCGTGCCTGATTTCGGATGCCATGGAAGGTCACTGGAACTGGCCTGTGCTAAACTTCTTGATTAGCTCCTCATATGCTTTGCCTGAGTGCTGCACAGAGCTCGGTGTGAGCAGAGATAAAATGAGCTGCTTTGCAATAGAGCTACTTTCTCTGCAGTGGTAGAAGTGGTTTTCTTTTTCTGGGTCTGTGTACAGATTGCCACGTTGATGCTAGAGGGTTAGAAGGATCTTTGAGTGGTAGGAACCTAATCCATTTTAAGAAGGTGTCTCTCAGACCCCGTTAAAGCTTGGCAGACAACTGCACACTCTTCCTGCTTACATCCCCTGCGAGAATGCAGGACTAAAGTCTCCTTTTGTAAATCTCCCATCCAATGCTTTTTCCAGGTCCTGCAAAAGAGAACCCCTATGAAGATATCAGAGCACTGCCCTTACCCCTGTGGAAGGTCCCATCTGTCTGGAAGCTGCCACCCCCCCGGAACACCAGTAGGGCTCCCAAGGTAATGGTGAGGAGATTAAGCTCTCATGTGTTTACAGAGAGTCATCTTCACAAGGGTCCTGTTTTCTGCTCCTGCTGGCCCCACGTTCCCCACTATTGCTTCATTGGGTCTCCTCCTTTTTTATTGTTTGTTATGAATGTAAATAATAACAAACAGCCACGGCAGTAGCAGTTGATTAAGACGCTAAGGAGCAGAAGAATAGGAAGAAGAGACTGTTGATGAGATGCTTTAGTTTGTGGGGCAGGATGGAGAGCTTGGCAGAGCAGGAGGCTGCTGGAAGTTTATCATTTGTAGTCTGACTCCTCTGACTCTGAGCTTGGACCAAAGCTTAATCTCATGCTTAACCATCTCTTCTGATTATGTTTTCTAGCCTCCTCCAAAACCTCCCTTCCTCAGCCGCAAGACTCTTGAGCTGAAGCCCTCCCAGACAAGTTCCCAAGGGAAAATGGTGAAGGACACAACCCTGCCTGTCACACTGAGTGAGTGGAAGCTGTTCCAGGCAGTAGACGCTGCTAGCAGGAGAAAGAACTTGCCCTGGGTGAGTCTTAAGTGTGAAACATTACTTCTTGTACGGCGTTTCAAACTCTTGCTGCTTTGCCCAGCACCTTCTAAGTGCTTTGTAAGTGACCACAGAGCTGTGTGTCTGGCAGGTGAATGCTGGTTAGCACTGCTGGACATGTGGACAAGTGACAGTTCAAACTGGTTCCCCTCTCGGTAGCAGGATGGGTGTTTGGGGATCAAAACCCAGAGTGCCAGTTCTAGCTGGGGAGGCAGTGGTTTTGATGACCAAGAATCTGCAGAGTATTAGATGCTGACCTGGAGATGATGCTATGTGTGGATACCAGCCCTTCCTTGTGATTTGTCACTGAAGCCTTGTTCCCAATGCTTCCGTGAAGTGCTGGTTTTGTGCAGTGTGGGTAAGCCTGGAAAACCAGGAAGGAGGTGGCAAGATGATAAAACTGCTGTGAAGGAGAGTATCTTTCATTTGGAAGGGGGAAAATAGAACATTTCTTCAAAAGCAAAGCTATTCCAAAAATCTGGAACAAGTTATATGCAGGAAGAACACTTCACTCTTTTTGCTCACAAGGAATTGAGCCAAGATTGCTCGAGAGATTGAGGAAAGGATTGGAGTCTAAATAGAAAATGCTCACTTGTGGCTTAAGAACCACATAGCTGCCTTGAACACAGCCAGTGTCTTTCACTGATGACTCAACTGCACAAAAACACGAACAGAAATGGAAATCCTCTAGGTAAGGCTGGATGGTAGAGGAGAAGAAGGGCAGATTTTGCAGCAGGAGCGCTGCATTCTGCTGTGGGTAGTTTCCTACTGCGGCCTCCTAACGTTAGGAGGACAGGCTAGTGCAGAAAATGGGGAGAAATAGATCTGAAAGGAAGAGCCCAAGCCTCGTTTGCTGAGCTGGGGATAATGGCTTGAGCTGAAAAACAGGTTCTCTTGCTGCATGTGTTTTTATGCAATGTTTGTGGTGACAAATGGATGGGCCCCACCCTCCTACATTCAGTTGGAGCATTTCATGAATCCTGAACTTGAGACAAGAATCAACTTGACCTGCTCGCTGCATTTAGCATAAATCCTTCTTCCCAATGAAGTGAGAGCCATCTTTGACATGCAGAATCGAGGAGCTACCTCGATTTTATACCTGACAGCTGAGGTGGAGGTGTCCAAAGAGGCCTGTGACAGGAGTACAGAAAGCATTAGGTCTTTGAAGCTGGTGAAGGGTCTAGAGAACAAGTCTTAGGAGGAGCATCTGAGGGACCTGGGCTTGTTTAACCAGGAGAAACTCAGGGGAAACCTTCTCACTCTCAATAGCTCCCTGACAGGAGGCTGGAGCAAGGTGGGATCGAGCTCATCTCCTGTGGAACAAGCGACAGGACAAGAGGAGGTGGCCCCAAGTTGTGCTGGGGTGTGTGCTTAGGTTGAACATTAGGAAAGGTTTCTTCACAGGAGGGGTTGTCAAGCACTGGAACAGGCTGCCCAGGGAACTGTGGAGTGACCATCCCTGAAGGTATTTAAAAGACCAGTAGATGTGGTGCTGAGGGACACGGTGGCAGTGCTGAGTTAACGGTTGGACTTGGTGATCTCAAAGATCTCTTCCAATCAGAAGGGTTCTATGGTAATAGAAAATGGAGATCCCATGCCAGAGAGAGCTGCTTCTGCTCTCTCTTTGGTAAGCAAAGTAGGATAACTTCCAGAAGGCCTGCAGAGTTTGGTGTCAGCTTGGAGTTGTGCTAACAGTAATCTCTCTCTTGGAGCAGAAACTCTGTGATCATGTTGTACTAAAAGCACTCGAGCAAGCAGTCTCTGATCCAGGCTTCCTGGCAGGACTCGGGCAGCCTTTCCCCAGTGTTGTGGTGCTGGATGGTGGCTGTTGGGCTGCAGTCCTGTTGGCACCTGGACCCTTTTCTGGACCCCCCACATTAAGCTCTGCTTCTGCTTTGGATTTCAGCTGATACTAAAAATACAGGAGATCTTTGATTCTAAGCGTGGAAAGAAGAGAGTGAAGTTGCTCAGTCCTGCTGGGAGAGAAGTGCCTCCAGTGAAAGGTATAGAGCCTGATCTGAGCCTGAAGAGTGGGGCTACTGCTTAAAAGTGTTGGGGTTTTTGTTTTTTATTTATTTATTTTTAATTATTGTTCAAAAAAGCAGAATAAGTGCAAGAATTCCTCACAAAGCCACTTGGTACGAGAACGACCTCTGACTACTCCACTCATCACTTTTGTTCCTCTAAAGGGATACTCGTGTTCTTCAGATGTTGTAGCTGTGATATGGTCTTTATTTATAGCATACTCTGTTCAGCAACTCTTAACTTTTACAGCAGCATCAAATAACCACCTGCTTTCTGTTCTTTGCCTGTGTTCAGCTGACCTACAGGTGGTTTACCCAAAACAACTCTGCATCTTGAAATTCACTGTTGTAACTCGTTTGCCAGCACTGTCTGCTCTCTTAGGATGCTTTGACCGGGATAGGTGGGCAGCCCTGAGTGATGTTGGTCTGATGAGTCTAAAGTTCTCTCTCTTTCCCAACTTTGGGTGTTGCCCATCTTCCTTCTGCGTGGCTAATAAGTGAAAACTGTTGTGTGTTTCAGGTGAAACCAGCGGGAATGAAAGCGATACGGAAAATCAGCCAAAAAGTGAGTGAATCACAGGGGCTGGTCCTGTCCCCACAGCACTACACGTTAGGCTAAGGCTTTGATGGGACAAGCACACTGATTAGCTGGGGCTTCTGCCAAGACAGAGAAAGGGAACATCCTAAGAGGCAGCATGGCCAAGGCTGGGAGCTGTTGCTGTGACAAATCAACTTCTATCTCTGCCACTTCTCCAGAAGCCTTGGAGGTTTTATCTGCCAGTCACTAGAAGTAGCTGTATTTTGGGGTTGACAGTCACACTTAATCAGGAGATCCTGAATCACCTTTGCTGCTAACACTTGAAATTATTTTCCCTGTACTTCCTTCTCTTGGTTCTGTTTTATGTGTATAGTGTTGTGAAATTCCCCCCCTTTTTTTTTTTTCTGGGGAGAAATCACTTCATTTGTCTGCTTCCACAGCCCTGAATATGATCATAGACCCAAACTACATACATACTTGAAATGCCTACTTGGTTTTAGTTGGTGTGGGAAGGACCAAAGAGATCTTAGTTTCTTTGCTGGTAAGGTTTGAATGAAAGATGGTAATGGGTGGCCAGCAGCCCTGATGAGTGATTCTGTCATGTCTAAGCAAGCATCTATCAAAAAGGACCAACAGAATGGGTTGGGGCATTCCATTT
>JANVCC010000045.1:1402803-1450300 GCA_025345505.1 Todiramphus chloris collaris
CGGGGCCTGAGGGGGCGGGGCCGCGCCGCTCCGCGCGCTGCGGTGTCGCGGAGGCCGCCAGGGGGCGCGGGCGGGGTGGCGGGGCCGGTGCCGCTGCCGGGCGCGGGCGCAGGCGCAGAGCCCGGGTCCGGGCGCACGATGGCGGGTCCCGGGCTGGTGGCGGGCGACGTGGTGGTGGATGCGCTGCCCTATTTCGACCAAGGCTACGAGGCGCCGGGAGTGCGGGAGGCGGTGAGTTGCGGGCCGGGCCGGGCCGGGGCGCCGGGCCGTGCTCGTGCCTGACGCCCCGTGTGCTTTAGGCCGCGGCGCTGGTGGAGGAGGAGACGCGGCGGTACCGGCCGACAAAGAACTACCTCAGTTACTTGCCGGCGCATGACTACAGCGCCTTCGAGGTGAGGCGGCCTGTCCGGGCCCCCCCCCGTAGCCCCGCCGGACCCTCCCCGTCCCCGTCGACCGCCCCCGTCCCCCCTCCCCTCCCCGATCCCGCAGCTGCCGCCGCCTCACCGCTGCCTCCCCCGCAGACCGAGATCATGCGGAACGAGTTCGAGCGGCTGGCGGCCCGGCAGCCCCTGGAGCTGCTCAGCATGAAGAGGTGAGAGGAGCCGCCCCCGGGGGCCGCCCGCCCCGTCGCTGGCTGCGGGGCCCGAGGGCAGCGGGTGCCCGGTGCCCGCGGCGGCTCGGGCTGAGGCGAGGGCCGTGTTGCAGGTACGAGCTGCCGGCCCCGTCCTCTGGGCAGAAGAACGATATCACGGCCTGGCAGGAGTGCGTCAACAACTCCATGGCGCAGCTGGAGCACCAGGCGGTCCGCATCGAGAATCTGGAGCTGATGTCCCAGCACGGCTGTAACGCTTGGAAGGTGTACAACGAGTAAGGGCTTCCTCTGCCTCGCTGAACCTCCTTCAAGTTCAGACTTCAGATTCTGTATATTTTTTTCCTGTGGGAGTCCGGTGGGGATCTGTAGAACATATTCTGGGATAAGCGATCCCCTGTAAGAGAGCTCTGTGTTGAAGAAAAGGAGGCTGACCTGAAAGAGAAGGCTCTGGCCAAGAAATCGGGTGTTTCAGTACACCCTGATCTTTGTGAGTTGTTATTGTTTGGGTAGCAGTTGGTGACAATGGGCTTCATTTGAGGATAAACAAAGGGATTAATGGCAGCCTGTGAAATGATCGATCAGGAGAAGAAATAAAGATGACTTTCTGCTGGTCCTGCTCAGCCTGCAACCATTGTTAATAAAGCTGTTGCAACAGCACAAAAATAGTTCGGGACAGTATGGCCACAGGAAGCAACTGCTTCAGGCAGAGAACATTCAAGAAGGGTTAGCTTAGCCTTAAATAAAGGTGTCGACAAAAGGAATGCAAAACTTAACCTTTAAGAGAAGGCAAAGGGTTGATTTGCTTTAGAGGAGGGAGGTGAGTAGAGGATCTCTGAGCTTGCACGTATGTCAGGGGGTGAAAATAGGTGTTTGTGCTCACGTGGTGTAATATGGGGGAAATACTGAAAATTGGCTAGAGGTAATTTTAAAATAATAATCAGAAGATAAGGGTGATAAGATGTTACAGCAGCATTCCAGTCAGAAAATCACAAGCATGTAATAACAAGCTCGAAACTAAAACTTGATCACCTAATGGCTCTGATTTTATGATGCTGTCAGATGGCAAGGGTTGACCACAGTCTTAAAACTGCCTGTGTTACAACTGGAGTGTTTTGGTGGTGTGTCATCCCCTCCAGGAGCACAGGGTACACACTGCACTGGGAACAAGTTGTCTGGTCTTTGAGTTGGAGTATCTTGGCGTGTCCTTAACTGTGAAGAGTTAAATTGCAGTTTAAATGGGTCTGATTTAGTAATTTTACATTTTACTAAAGCTTTGCTTGTATTCTGCTGCTAGACATCTGGTTCATATGATAGAACAAGCCCAGAAAGAACTTCAGAAGTTGAGGTAAGTCATTCTTATATTCATACTGAAGTTGGAAGCAAACCCCTTTTCCCCCTGCCCTAAGCTATACAGAGGGTTGTGTATATGCTGTTGCCAAGGTCATAGGCAAAAAATACATGTAATAACAGTAATTAATAAATAAATCTGACCTAGCCCTCCCTACATGGTTACATTGAGAGCACCTATTCCACTCAAACTCCTTGTTTGGTTGGTTTGGTTTTATTTTGCTTTTTCTGGACCTCTGCTTTAAACAGAATGGATTGTGGTGGAATCCTCTGAAATGCTGTCAAGTTTTCTTTTCACTGCTGCTGGACTTTAATTTAGTGTGCGGTTGTGTCTGGGAAGACACGTTCCCTGGTGTTAGGGTAGGCCTCCTCTGGAGTTAGGTTTGGCCAATCTAATGACTTTATAGAGATGGATTACTCAGGGATGGAGGTTATAGTAATGATGCACCTTCAGAATTCATTCTGTTTAGACAGTCCACGCTATGGACTTGGCAAGTAAAGGTTTTCAGCTTTCACATTTCACAAACTGCTGCTGTTTTCATCTTGAAGGTGGGACTGTGCACTGGGACACGGGTGGAAATTGTGTAGCAAGTGCTATCTTCTATCAGTATCTGTGTCTTTGGACTGGCTGGGCAGAATTGCTGTGGGAAAGGGTGGAAGTAGAACTGGAGTTGGGAAGGCTGAAGGAACACCATGATGTATGGCAAGGAGACCAACAAATATGAGTGTTAGTGGTATGAACTATGAACTTCGACACCAAAGTATTTGAAGTATTCTGCAGTTCTTGGCTGCTTCCCTGAATTACTGAGTTTTGCAGTTCGTATTTGCTTTTCTGACTTCTTGGCGAGAACGAAACCGATTTGCTGTGTTCTGTGCTTGTTCAGCAGCAGGAGGCTGAATGTTTGGAGTTTTGTTTGTAGTAGAGTGGAAAGGGTTTTGCTGTTCTTTTTTTATTGGTTTGGGTTTATTTATCGGGGGTTCTGTGCACAACCCTGTACAGGGATTTGTCCATCCACATGTTGTATTTCTCGTCCTGGCTACACAAGTGTGTTTTCTGGTATTAGTTTTAGGAGTTAGATGTATTTCAAAATTATCAGCACATACTGCAAATCTTAAAGGAGGAAAAAACCCAACAAAACATGGTTCTTTTCCTCCCCAGGAAAAACATTCAAGACCTGAACTGGCAACGGAAGAACATGCAGCTCACAGCTGGGGCTAAGCTACGAGAAATGGAATCTACGTGAGTATCTAGAATTTTTCCTGTTCACTCGTCTGTAAGTGTTCTCTTGTGCTTGAAATTCCTCCACGTAGAGCACCAGTGACCTTTCAGAGCAATCGCAGGATATTATCGTGTCAATGCTGTTAGTTTGGACAAAGTCTTTTCAATGATTTGGAATTCAGGTCTATATATTTACTGCAGTTGAGTGACGGGTGTGGGGAGGGGACACGTTAGCTGCTTGGAACTGCCTGTCTGAATTGTTCCTTAAACTCTTCTTTATCTAAATATTGGAAGTTAACAGGGTCTAGTAAATTAAATTTTGTATGTTGAGGTTTAACAGGTTTACAATCCACTTTTTATCACGTTGGTTGTTCAAATTACCAACTGGTATCAACTGAGGTGTATTGTGTACTGAGAAAAACACTGCGTTGTGCGGTGTCTTTGGAGCAATAATTAATTATCTTTGGAGCAATAATTCTCTTTGATTTTAAACCAGAGGACTTCGTAAAGAAAACTTCAAGGCTTTATTTATTTCGTTTCCCTTCCAGATGGGTCTCTCTTGTCAGTAAAAATTACGAGATTGAACGAACTATTGTGCAGCTAGAAAATGAAATTTCACAAATCAAACAGCAGCATGGGGAAGCAAACAAGGAGAACATCCAGCAAGACTTCCAGTGACTTAATCCTTACTGACCTACTGCAGCATACCTGGAAAAAAAATCCCAAAGAAACACCTTGGAGCCACTCTGTGTTTGTAGACGCCTCTTGCTGCAGTTGTGCAAAGTGATTAAAAAGGTATTTTCGTTGTTTCTTGTTTGAAGTTCCAGGAGGAGGCAGGGTAGACTCAAAATGTGACTGGCACAGTTAATCATACTGTGAATTGTTTCACTTTTTATATAATTAAAGTAGGAGTTCTTAAAAAAACCCCCCCGTTATGTGTTTTTGCCTTTTCCTCTCTGCCTTTAATAAACACTCTTTGCTGTCTGCAGAGCTTGTGCTTTATGTTCAGAACGGCTCGAGCACTGGCACCAGGGTGGGCTTTGCCAGGCAGAGCCCCTCGCAGGGCCACGTGGCTGATGGGTGCGAACTGGTTTGGGGTGGGGGGCCGGAGCCGGGTCTGGGGAGGAGGCTGCCGCTTGGCATTCCAGCTTCCTGACCGGGCCCCCCCAGCCCGGGGAGAAGCCAGCACACAACGAGCAGCACTGCGAAGGTAAAGAAATGCTGGTTTGTGCACAGGGCCTGCCCGCCAACACCCAGCCCCCTTCCCCTGCCCGCTGCTGACGGCCCCGGGGCAGGGGGGGCAGCGCCGGGCACCGCAGCTGGGGTTTTTTGTAGGTCTTGCAGCGTCACCCTCCCGGGGCAGCCTCGCGGCCTTTCCCCCCTCAACCTCCGCGCCGTCCTTGGGCCTCCCTCAGTCCCGGGTCCTCCCGTTGACTCCGGGAGGCGGGAGGGTTCTGCACCGCAGCTCTTCCCGGGAAGGGGCGCTGGGTGCCCCCTCCCACCGTTCCCAGCGCGGCACAGCGGCCTCGGCTCCCGGAGGAGGGGGGGCGGGCGCGGGGCGCGGGGCTCGGGCCGGTTCCGGGGCGGGGCCGCTCCCGTGCCGCGCGCTCCGCCCCCTTCCCCGCCGTCTCCCTCCGGCGATTGGTTGGGCAGCCGCTGACGCCGACCAATGGGAACCCCCCCCGGCGCCGCGCGGTGACAGGCCCGCGCCCCGCCCCGCCCGCTGTTACGTCAGCTCCCCTCTTTCCGGGCGCCCACTTCGCGACGGAGCACGCGCCGCCGCGCACGGCCTGCCGGGCCCTCGCGAGCCGCGCCTGCGCCAGCCTGGGGGGCTCCGCCTCCCTGCCGGGGCGCGCGCACGACGCGTGGTGACGCCGCGCGTGCGCGGAGCGGGCAGTCGGGTTCAAAGGAGGAAACATGGCGGAAAACAAAGGAGGCGGCGGCGGCGGGGAGGGGGCTGCCGAGGCCGGGCCGGGCGGCGGCGGCAGCCTGGAGCCCACGGCCGCGTCCCCCGCCGCCTCCGTGCCGCCCGAGGAGCGGGAGAGTCCGGGCGCGGCGGCGGCAGCGGCGGAGCGCGGTCTCGGGGAAGCCGAGGCCGAGGCGGCGGCGGCGGCAGCAGCGGCGGCGGCAGCGGCGGGCCCTGGTGTCGCTTCAGGGCCGGGCCCCAGCCCGGTGCCCCCTCTGACACCGGCGGCACCGGGCCCCTTCTCGCTTCTGGACACCTGCGCCGTTTGCGCGCAGAGCCTGCAGAGCCGGCGCGAAGCCGAGCCGAAGCTGCTGCCCTGCCTGCACTCCTTCTGCCGCCGCTGCCTGCCCGAGCCCGAGCGGCAGCTCAGCGTGCCCGTGCCCGGCGGGGCCAACGGCGACGTCCAGCAAGGTGAGCGGGGTTGGGGGTGGCCGGGGGAGGCTCGGCCCGCGGGAGGTTTCTCCGCACTGCTCGCTCGCGAGGTTCTCGTTTCTGGCATCGGGCGAGCGTTCGACCTGCGGTTGTTCTCCGGGCTGGAGCCCGTAGTTCCTCTCGGCCTCGTTTCGCAGCCGTGCCCGGAGAGGTTGCGTACGTGACCGCCGCTGTTCCTGCCGCCCTAATCCTCCGGGGTCTCTCCCGCCAGGCCCGTCAGCGCTTTGCTTCGTTATTTTCCAAGTGACGGCCGAGGCTTGGAAGCGCTCGCGGCTACAGCGCCAATTGGCGTCGTGCGTTCGGTTGCGGGGTTTCGGGGGCACCCCGGTGGAGGCGGGGCTGGGGGGAAGCGGTCAGCTCTCCAGAACAAAACCTGTCCAGAGTGAAACCGAACCCGCTGTTGTTCCGGCGTTGGGCGCTCAGCTGGGAGCGGTGTGTGGTACACGTGCTTTCCGAGATGTGTTTCCTGCGCAGTTAAAGCATCGCGGGGCTGTTGGCACTCAGCGCTTGTCTCGCTGCCCCTCTGTCTCGCTGCCCCTCTGTGCTCTCCACATATTAACTCCTGCGCCTTGGAACAAGCGTCGACTGCTCCTCCCAGGTGTCTTCATTGAAATCTCTGCTTGAACTGTTGTTTTGTTATTATTATTATTTTTTATGTTCAGGGATGGAATTGAAAAGCTTCTGGAGCTTTTAATGGAGTGACTCACATGCTGTGGTCTACAGACCAAACTAGGGCCTGGGTAAGTGGTTTTGCAGGTCTTAACTGGGCCCTGTGTTTAAAGAGACCTTGTTTGGTGACATCTTTCTGGTTTCAGCAAGGACTCGAGCCTCGTGTTGAATACTGAAGGAATTAACCTGGCTTCATGGTGTTTTTTTCATCCAAACTGTTCCAAAGTGGCTCATCTAGGATGAGATCTTAGAAAGTCCATCAGTTTTAAGAAGATGATGCATTAAATATAGTTTATAAATGCACTAACTAAAGCACTCAGTTGGTCTTGTGATCCTTGTTAAGCTCCAGCTTCTACCTTTTACATTATTTGTGCTAGGGAAAGATACAGAACTTGGGAAGCTGTGTTTGTTTTACTAGCAATTAGCAGGATTATCCGAATCCCATGATGTCTGTTAGGATACAGGTGTGGGAACAACAGGCAGTGTAGCTTCTGAAGTATATAACCTGGAATGTCAGTTCTTGTTATACTCATTTTAAGGTTGTTTGGTTGCTTGCTTTGAAGTAAGAATTCATTTTTAGATGGCTGCATTGAAAACTTTAACATGACGGGAGCAAGATGCGTGTCTGGGGTCCAGGAGACCACACTGGGGATGATCCATCTGTAGTGGTATGTAACTCTGGGTGATCAAATGGATTAGCCCAGCAGATCAGTTAAGAACGAGACCTTGACCAACCAGAAGGTGCAGTTTTGTGGGCAGCTCTCTCTGCGTGTTGTAAATGGAATAACTCGAACAGCCCATGAAACACCAGTGAACTGGGCACAAAATGGACATTCTCAACACCCAGAGAGTTACCACGTGGCTTAGTCATGTGGGTTCCTTCCTTCTTGGCAGGGGTTTTGAGAGCCATGAAGTGCTGCTTCCACTTCTGCTGCTTCCTTAACCACGAGCAGGTGTTTTATCATGAGGGAAGAACTAATGGGAAGTGATACCCATAGCTGTACCTGAGGTAGGTTACCCTGAACTGCAGGCTCTGGCTGCTGGATTATATGCTGTGCTATTTTATATGCCATTTTTCAGTGTTTCTACACCTAGAGAATCACAATCTATGGAAAAGAACTGGGAGTTTGAGATTTTCCCAGTTGCTTTCTTAATGAGTTTCAGATTTTGCTCTGTAAGAGTGGTCAATAAAATAATAAATACGTGTATTTTTGGGGTAATAACTGTGGAAGGCCAACCAGGAAGTTGAGTGTGAGGTCAGTGCCTACAGAGTGAGTGACAGTAACCTCTCCTGATCAGAGCATGCTGCTGCTTTCACAGAGAAAACACTAACTGGGCTCGAAGGCAATAGTTTGTGACCTGTATCAGCAGCAATTCTACCCCATCACCCCTCCTTTGGAAGCAGGCAGAAGAGTCTCAATTCCTAATAATTTGTGAAACACTGATTGTCTAAAAGTGTGATGTAAAAAAAAAGTACCTATTGCACTGGTGAAAGGTTTTCTTTGTAAAATGTCTTTTTTTTTTTTTTACTGTTTACATTTATGTTGGGGGAAAAAAATTAGAAGTTTGGGGGTTTATGTATTTAAAACATACACGTTTTGGCATGTGCATTTTCTTTGCTGGACAGCTGATTTTATCTTTTAATGCTGGTATTTCAGCTGTCCAGCTGGACTCTTCCTTGCAGAACGGGTAGGTTACAAGAAAATGCTGCCTTGTGTTTGTATCACTCTGAAAAATGTTTGTTTCTAAGTTGGAGACTTCAGGTAGTTAACAGATAATTCAAAATAACTTTCTATGCACCCGCTGCTTCTTCTGCTCCTGGGAAGACAGGTTGTTTTGAGGTTTCACTTCCTCCTTGAGATACTTACAATCTCTCTTAAGAAGATAATCTCAATAGAGGGAATATGTGGCTCTCCCAGCTCCTTGTGAATGTCACAATCTTCATTAGGCTGAAAAACTAAAGAAGAGCTGCAAGATGCTTTTAGAGAGCCCGAGGGAAACATCCCCAACTGGTTAATGTGCATATATGTATAACTTGAACAATACATTTACTGCGGAGTGCTGTAGTGCACAGTGCTGTAGATGATTTTGATACGCTGAATTCAACTCCCATGCCCGGTGTTTGTGTGTTGGGAAACTCTATTAATCACACCTTAAATTGCTCAGTAACTATGTTTAATTTGCTTTGGAAGGGGGATGTAAAAATGGTGTGTCTGGGAGATGTGACAGAGCCACTTACATGGAGTTTGCTGGCAGGTGCTGTATTTTCTGTCTAGCAAGCTGCAAAGTCCTGCATCAGACGGGCTGCTTGAGCTCTGTGAATGTGAGCCTTGGTTTCAGGCACAGGAACCCTCTCGATTCTTGAGCTTTCTCCTGGGTTCATGAGTGAGGGTCCTGAAAATTGTCCTGTTCATATTCTGGACTTAGTAAGGATGTTTATCTGAAACTCGACCACTGGGAACTGAGACTGCAATGTAAAAGAACGGTTTTGTCCCAGAACATTCTGGGCATGTGTTATTTCTCTAAGAATTTGTCTGTGCCTGCTATAAACTGGTTTTCCTTGTTAAATACAGTGTGGTGTCTGTGCAGTGCATGACAAAAAGCAAGGGCTTTTTGGTTTTCCCCTCCAAAAAAATCAAAGAAGCCAGCAAAGAAACAAGATCTGAGTTAGGAGTGGACCTTGAAAGCAGGTGCTGGATTTGTTTTGGTTTGTTTTTTTTTTTTAACTTATTTATATTTTGATAGATTTCGGTCTGATTGCACCACTCACTTGACCTGTAAGGGTTTATTTCGAGGTCTAATGACCAAAGCTAGAACAGTTCTGATACATGGCTACCAGGAACGTTTGGAGCCTTACATTTCTGAGAGGAGCAAATGCTACGCACGTGCGGCAACCGCTCTTGGTGTCCTCAACCTGGCAGAGACTCGTTCCTTGGAAGACTGCATGTGTGCCAAGGTTGAACGTAAAACAGAAGCTCTGGTTGGTAGATGGCACGAGTCCTTGTGAATATTCCCTGAACTGTGACGTTCTATCATAGTTACAACACCAGAAGTGTTTGATAGGATTTTGAATTTCTTAGAACAACTTAGAAGTTGTGTGTTGGGAATCAGCCCAATGCATTTCAACCCACAGCAAACCTCTGTCTAAAACCAGATGTTGGGCTTTAAGGTGGGTGCTCTTGAAGGAGCATGGATCACACAGGTTGGCAGGGTCTTGCAGACATCTCTAGCTCGACCTCCTCCAAGCAGGTCTGGTTAGAGGAGGTTCTTTGGGGCCTTGGCCTGTGGTGTGATGGCTGTCTGCTGGGATGGCAACTTCACACCTTCCCCAGCCTCTGTTGCGGTGTTTGCCTATCCTTATTGTAAATATCCGAAACACCTCTGGCATTGAAACATCCTGCTGCCTTGTGTTCATACCCTGGGCACCTCTGGGAAGAGCCTGGCACTGCCCCTGCCCTTCCCCTGGTGCCATGGCTGAGTGGTGTGGCCTCTCCTCATGCCTTGTGTGTTCCAGCTCTGCTCCTCTGGGTCTTCCACTGCTGGCCTTGCCCCAGTTTGTTAATCTCTCACTTACTGGGGAGTCATGGCAAGGGGGGCAGTGCCGAGCGGGGCAAAGGGGCAGTGCTGCCCTGGACCTGCCAGTGCAGCCTGGGATGCTCTGGCCTTTTCTTGCTGAAGAGCGTGTGTCACGGAGGGATGTGTTTGACATGGTTATGATTTAACAGCAATTCAAAATCTATTAATAGTACAAGAGAAATCAAAAGAATGAATTTTAGTAGCACTTGAAGAGGTGATTCACTAAGATACGCTGTAATCAAACAGTGACTTAATTACAGACTTGAGAATGACAAGACTAACTTACAGCAGGGTATCCTAAATCCCAGTATGTGTGTATGTACAGACAAACCAGACACAGGAATACCTGGAGCCAGTAAAATACATCGAGACACCCACGGGTGAAGGTGAAGGTGTATGTTCAGACAGCGAGGTGGGTGGTGAGGTGGATGGAAGCAGCTAGCCTGCGGTTCAAATTGCCATCTCCAGGTTTAGAGTGGGTTCTCACAAGGCAGTGGCATTCCACCGTGGGCTGTGGTTCAGACTCAAGACTTGTCCTGGCTTTCAGATGGTTCCGAGAGGTGTCCCAGCTCCGGGGAGATGCTGCTCACAGCCCACTGCAATCCAGGAGAGCTCAAAGGGCCTCACTTAAGATTGCTCTTTGTAGTATAGACTTTTGTCAGGTACTTCTTCATTTTGGCCCAACTTGGGTGATGTAATATTCTGGTACTTTCCACCAGTTGCACATGGCCAGAACTTGCTCGATTTTGGGTTTCTGGTATCCCCCTCTTTGGGCAACACCCCAAGCAGAGGTGTTCCAGGCTGTCAGAAGGTCGATTGATTGTCATTGCTGGTTCCCAAGGGAAGCAGGAGCCAGGTATGTTGAGGGAAGGCCCTAACACTCTGCTCCACTGCTTATGCTCTGTGCTGGGTTGTCAGGAGGTAGGAGACTGTCCTGAATGTCCTCAGAGAATAGGAGGTAGGAGCCAGGTACGTTAAGGAGGTGCCTCGGTGCTCTGGTACGCTGCTGTTCACTGTTCCTGGCTTTCCAGTGGGCTGCTGTGTGGCCCAGGCAGGGGGAGTTGCCCCTCCTCAGTCAGATGGGTCATCTCCTCAGTCAGATGGGTCATCTCCTCAGTCAGATGGGTCATCTCCTCACTCTCAGCTGTCCCCTTTATTTTGCTGCCAAAGGCTGCCTTGGAGTTAGAACTTCAGTGGCTTTACTTTCCATCACTGCTTTTTGTTCTCTGGAAGATTTAAGAAGTATTTGGTTAGACTGTGGCATTGTGAGGTCGACTAAAGTCAACTTGGACTTGAAGTTGTCAAGTGAATGTATGGATCCTTTAGTATGGAAGCTTCTTAGCAAAGTGCAGCTACTTTGCTTTAGCTAGTGTAATGTTTGTACCAAGCAGATGAGTTTCCATGGCTGGTTGGAACTCCTTCCCCTTTTCTTCCTCCCCACTTCCCTTCTCTCTTAACCCCAGAGCTACAGTGCTGGAGGCTCCCGACCAGTTTGTCTCGTATATCTAAACAAAAACTAGGAAAGCAGATGGAGAAGTTGATAGCAGGTGGGTTTGGCTAGGAAACAGGTCAATTCTTACTGCCTCAGGAAGCTATGCTCTTCTACAGATGGTCTCTGAAACATCTGATGAGATTCCAGAAGGGCTTTTCTAGAAGTGTGGCTAGGGAGCAAAGGATGACACTCAGAAAATGCCACTGTTTTTTCTTCTTGTGCACAAGTAGTAGGTATGAGCTGACCACGTAGTGTCGTACTGAGCAGAGTGTGTCTTGCCCAACGAAGATGTGCTGGGGGCAGATGAGTTGCTGTCAGCTTAGGGGAAAAGTGCCAAGGGTCTGAATTCCTTACAAGCTGGAGAGGCTTTCATGGCCCAGCACTTGACGTAAGCTTTCTCTGGAGATGATTTCTCTGGCTGGATCCTCCAAGACTGGCAGTGGAGAGAGTCAGGCCTTTCCCACTCCATCTCTGTAGCTCTCAAGCATTTTTAAAAACCGTAAGAGTATTTTACTGTTGTCAGGATTAAGATACCAGGCTGGAGAAATTAATTCTGCACAGGTTTTGAATGAATTTCCCGTAGAAATCAGTTCAAGGTGAACGCTTTCATAGTTAACATCAGCCTATTGGAAAAATGGCCTGTTTTGAGATGCACACAAATAGCTGTCAGAGACAGGTTGTTACCCTTGGGAAGTTTTAAACATAAATACATACAAAGTATTCTCATAGTTCACAGCTGCAATTAAGAAAAATACTGTTGTTGCAGCTTTAGGTGTTAGTTGGCCATGGTAGACTAAAAGCATCTTCTGTTTGAAATGTTCTATCATGATTTGCTGCTGGATTATGTTGTGGATTTTTTAGCAGCCTTTCTCTTCCTAGGAAAACAACATTGCTTTTTTCTCCTCGGTTTAGTTTTGTGCTTTCTGACATCCCTTGATGTCTGTGGTCTACTTTAGTGGGCTTTATCCAAATCATAAGCAGTTAAAAGGATTACATAGATGCTACTCTCATTAGTGTTCTTAATAAAGTCTTTGACAAGTAAGAACAGCTAACGTGCAATGTGAGGAAGATGTGGCTTCTACCAGTTGTGTAACTACCTGTTCAGCGTGTGTTGCCTGGTAAAATTTGTGCTTCTCACCTCTTTGCTCTAACAAAACTCTTCACCTGAGGTATTCTGCGTTCTGCTTTGCTTAGAAGCGTAGGTGATGAGCACGGTGGCAGTTGCCAGGAGAGCTGGAGCCACACCAAAGCCTCCCTGCCGTGGGGCTTTTCCCTGGACTGGCAGTCGTGATCCTCAGCCTGGTTTGCAGAGAGCTGTGGGCTCCTGTGCAGGATGGGGCAGCTCTTCCTGGGACCATCTTTCCATCCGCCACAGGCTCTGCCTTGGGTCCTGTCATGGAGCTGGAGAGAGCTGGGGTGCAGAGGGCTGGTTCCTGCAGCTCTTGCAGATCATCTCCAACTACCTTGCAGGGATGCACTTCTGTCAGTTCTCCTTTGTGGTGTTCTTCAGCTCAGAGTAGTTACTGACTTGGGCAAATCGCTTTTCCTGAGCAGCAGTCTCCTTGGGAGCCTGTCACAAGGAATCCGGGAGTTTTTCTCCCTCTGTTGCAGGATTTAGAAACTCTGGTAGGCAGGGATGGCTCGTGGTGTGAAGCTGGCAAGTGATGAAACCTCTCTCCTTTTGAGTGGGGTTGACAACGCAAGGCAGGCTTTTCCTGCCTCCAGGAGCCACCGATCCACTCAAACCAAATCACTCTCACCAATCACTCTCAAACCAAGTTTCCAGGTAGGAAATTATTCCAGCTTCTCACTTAAATCAGCCTTGGGTAGGGTAAGAGGAGAGGAACAGCTGAGTTTCGGCTCCGTGTTGTGCGTAGCAGCAGATGAGGAACAGTGAACGTGTGTGATTGAAAACATTTTCCCTGTTCTGGAAAAAGTCTGGAGAATTGTGTGCCTGGAAGTGTCCTCTGATCTGAACTGCACGACTGCCCGGGGATGGGATGCAACGGATTTCACCACAGTGCTGCTGGAAACGGCGAGGAAGGGAAGAGTTGGTACTTACAGTCGTGAATATCTGGTGCTGTGGAAGAGAGGTAGTAAGTGTTATGCTCATGGTTGCTACAGGTCTTATGCTGCCTTGTGCCCTGGACAGGTAAGAAAACTGGTGATGTCAGCCCTCTCAAATGCAGTGTGAGAAGCTTGGAAGCCCCCTTGTGTTAGCTGCAAAATAGTTAACTTGTAGAATAATTTGGATTTGGCTTTTGGGTTACACAGCTGATTGTTCCTGGGTTTCTTCATGAAAGGACTGGTGTTCCCAGGAGTGTCTGTGGATGGCTGGTGAAGCTTGTGGGGTGCTTTTCTTTACTTTTCTTTTAATTTGTTATTATTTTGGCACCCAAAGTATAACTGTGTTCCTGTACTTAATGCTGACGAGAGTATTTTTGGATGATCGCGTGCTGCACGTCAGAAAAGAACTGCCATTCAAAACATTTTAAACCCTCCTTGCAGAGTTTCGTGGAATGTGGTCAGTACTTAACTATTTCTTTAACCTTTTTTTTTGCCAGGGAAGCAACATCTCTGGTTTATGGTTAGGTGAAACTGAGCTGTGTAGGAGATTTGAAATGTGAAGCCTGGAAGAAACTTCCCAATTCTCTACTCTTCACTTGAGTGCTGCTGTTGCTCTTGGATGTAGATTTATGGCCTCAAAATAATAGGAAGCTGTTTTTGAGAACATAGGGAGCCTTTTACTGTAAGAATTAGGATTGGGGGAAGATCATAAACTGGTCTGACTGTCATAATATCTATGAGTGTGTCTGATTTTAATTTAGCTGTTATTTGGAGGGGAGGGAATCCTTTAACAATAGTTTTTGCTGTGTGCTGCCTGATAAATTCCTTCAGAGTAGTTACCTGCCTGCTTTGAAGTGGAAATGTGTGTACTAGGGCTAACGTCTGGGGTTGGTTGGGGGATTTATCTGGGGTTTTGTGTTTCTTTTTCTTTTAAACAGTATTAAGCTAATTTAAATTGATGCAGAAAACCAATTAAGTTCTGCAGGAGTATAGCTAGGATGATATCTTTACTTCATTCTGATTTTCTTATGTAAGGAATTTTTGACCTGAAGCTGGCACTGTTTGTTTTCCTAGTAGGTTCTAAAAACATTTGAGCCTTGGTTTGTCCTAAAATACCTTCTTAATAAATCTTTACCATGCACTTTGTTAGCTTGCAACTGATCTCAAGTTTTGATAGGTAATTTGTTTTTCTGCTTTTCTTCTATGTCAGTGCTATTTCAGGGTGAGTTTTCTCTACTTCTCCACCTCCCTTCACCCACATCTCCCTTTTTTCAGTAATGCAGTGTGGTTTCTGATAGAAATGATGCTGCATTAAATTGTGTTAGTAGATTAACTAAGACCAGTGAGTGTGAGATGTGCAGTGGCTCATATAACACTGGCAAGCTCCTGTTGGAGACAATGGGCATCGAGATGTGCAGATGAAGGGTTCTGTGCTGAATGAGAACAGCAGGGCCTTGTCTTTGGTTTGTGATCTATTGAGCTACGTGCAGAACATCAGTGGCACCTTGTGAGCCAAGTCATTTGGATACAGAAAGCAGCCGTGTGAGCGAGGGCAGTGTTTGTGGACAACCTGTTCCCCGTGTCCCCTCGGACAGAAGTGATGGGCAAAGTGGAATTGCCCCCAGTCAGAGTCCTGCCCATGCATTGCCATTTCTATCACTCTTGGCATCGAAAGCCTTGGTTTTTATTTCAAGCTTTCAGTGATTTGTGGAGTTCAAAACCACACCTGCCTTACAGGAAGCAGTTTGCATCTGTGGCATCTGAGTTATGTGAAGGTTGGTTTCTTTTTTCCCTGCAATATTTTGTGTGATTGACCCAAGGCAGCACTGAAAATCAGGTTTACCTGGGGCCTGTTTTAGAAAGAGTAGTTCTAATGGTAAATGTTTAAAATGTTTTTGTTCTGTAATAACACACTCATCAGGTGATACATGGCTTTGATAGAGTATTCCCTAAAGAATTCTGTCTTTCAGTAGTAAGAAAATGTCAAGGTTCTCCATACGGGGGAGGCTTCACTGAGCATATGAACACTCTTGTATGTGTAGGTACTGAAATACTGGTTATTTTTTACATCTTGCTCTTGAAGCATGTTTGGTTTGATGAGACAGGGAATTTTTAGTCGGGTGGGTGTTGTTCTGCAGCGAATCTTCTGTGCTCTGAAGCCACCGTTAATTTTAGCACTCGAGAAAAATGCTGCTCATTTACTACTGATGTAATTAATCTCCCTGAAACGAGTCCCACTGTTCTAACTGGATATCCACAAAGGAGGTGAGAATTGCTTAATTACACTTTTTCAAAGTTGTATCAGGTGTATAAAAATATCCAGTTGCTCTGAAAGCTTCTCCATGAAAAGGATATTCACAATGCAATTGTATAGGAACTTGATTTAAGATTCTATGATGCTGTAGTGAAAAAGAAGGAGGAAGTGTTAACCATGACCTTAGTGGTAAATAAGGTTTCAAACCTTTAATGTAGGTTGTTGGTAGAGCATCTTTACATGTCAACTTGGTTCATGTAGTAGCTTCTCTGCAGCTCCTCTGAGGACTTGAAACTCTAATTTAGCAATTACAGAGGATAAAAAAAGCAGGATACTGGGAAGAAATTAGTCTAATTGATATCCAGTGTCTAAGCTCTGTGTGTGTCTAGATGTGCAAAGTGTTTTCTGTGCTGCAGAAAGCTACGTGTGGTTGGCATGAGAGGTTTTTTTGCTATCAACTCATGGTTTTTGGTATTAGCCTTCCCTGCAGAACACTGAAAAAAACCCTGAAATCTATAGATCACATAACTGCATCTGCCTCCCTGACCTCATGGAGATGAGTTAGGTTGGAAAACCTCCTCTGGTGTATCTGCCACACACGGCAGCTTGGCCACTTTCAGGGAGGTTGCTCAAACCACACCTGACAACCCAGGCACACCCCTCTCTGTGCCTGTCTGGAGCCAGACTGCTTAAAAAGTAATTAACAGATGCCTTGAGTTTAACAAACTAAAATGGGGGGGATGGTTTGCTTAGGGTGAACAAATGACTTGGCGAAAAAATAGGTATTTTGGGAGGGGAAGAAATTGTTAGGAAAAAGTGAGTGTGATGCAGGAATGATCACAATTTCATTCTAGGCAGGAGATCCTTTTCTGGTTGTGTGTTATTGTTGTTGGGGTGTTT
Organism: Todiramphus chloris collaris; assembly: GCA_025345505.1. NCBI lineage: Eukaryota > Metazoa > Chordata > Aves > Coraciiformes > Alcedinidae > Todiramphus > Todiramphus chloris. Next base: position 1,419,318 of record JANVCC010000045.1, read on the forward strand.
TTCTGGGGGAAACCTGTCCCGTGTGGATAAGGGCTGGTTTTTAAGGGTGATACCAACTGTGGAATCCGTTTGTTGACCCAGGTAAAATCCTCAGGCTGCTCGTTTTGTGTTCGTTCCTCAGCTTTTGGTTCTGGACGTGTTGGTTTTCACGTTCTTTTTTCTTAAAGCTGGGAAACCCTTTCTGTTTTGCAGTCGGTGTGATCAGGTGCCCGATATGTCGCCAGGAATGCCGGCAGATCGATCTGGTGGATAACTACTTTGTGAAAGACACGTCGGAAACGCCAAGCAGCTCCGATGAGAAATCAGAACAGGTACAGTGCTCTCTGCTGCCTGCCTGAATTCCCCTGCTGGTTTGGTTTCTATCCATCTTAATCCTTTCCAGGAAGGCGATGGTAACTGCCCCTTTCCCTCTGCAGGTGTGTACAAGCTGTGAAGATAACGCTAGCGCTGTTGGATTCTGCGTGGAGTGCGGGGAGTGGTTGTGCAAGACTTGCATAGAAGCTCATCAGCGAGTCAAATTTACTAAAGATCATATGATCAGAAAGAAAGAGGATGTGTCTTCAGGTGAGCCTTTGGATAGCACTTATTCCTACTTGTAGTAAAAGCTTTTTCTCTTTGGCACGTGTGAAAAAAGAGAGGGAGGATTATTTAGGTAGCAACTGACTGCGTTTGGGAAGAGTTTAGTGAAAAGCTACCAGTGCAAAACTGGTAACTAAAACCAGAGGAAAAACTAAACTTCAAACTAAAATGGTTTATTTGCTAGCACTTTGTACAGTCCAAAGTAAAAAACCATCTTCAGTACAGAAGAAACAGGATGAGACTGCGGCCTTTGGAAAGGGTTTAGATCCGTTCTTAATAATCCTTTTATTTAATGCAACTAAGTAAATGGAGGGGTTGAAATCTAGAAGCACTGATACATTGGTAATCACATTGATTGGCCCAGGAAATTAAATTACACATTTTGCTCTACTTGTTTATAAGGAGCTATTATAGTTCTCCCAGTAGTACATCCAGATAAGCTTATATTCACTCTGATGTTACTCTTGTATTAATATTGCTGAGTAAATGTGGAATTTGAATTTATTTTACTGTTTAATGTCTTTCAGTTAGCAAAATTGAATGCGTAAAACGTGCCCCCTGTTGGTTAGAGATGCAGCTTTGTTACAAGTTAATTCTTAAACGTCGTTTGACTGTGTATTATTTGTAATCTACTCAGGTAATATGGAGAAATTATCAAAACAAGTAAAAGGTAACTGCATTTTAGCTTAGAAGATTTTATTAGTACATGGATAAAAGTTCTGGTTGAAAGCCCTGGGGGCTCTCCACAGCCTGAATGTATATGAAGATGGGTCGTATTGAGGAAGAGCACATTTTCCTCTTTCTCTACATTTAAAACAAAGACCTTCGTGTTTGGTTTGTGCCATTTCAAAGGAGTAACACTGCTTTGCTTTGTGCCGACTCTCATCAGAATCAGATTCATAGCTCAAACGTTTGCTATTGAGCTTTGTTCTTTTAGACCTGAGGTCTCTTAGATCTTAATGTCACGTGCTCTATTGAATGAACTTCATCTTTTGGAGAGACTTCTTTTGTTGTCTAATAAGAAATATTACTTAAGTTTCAACATGTTAATCCTGGTAGATGGGAAGCCCTTGAGGTAAAAGCAAATTACAGGGCCCTAGAAAGAGAGGCTAACATTTTTCATTAGGGGTGCTATATTGTGCCTGTCAAGGTGATAGTGCAGCTCCTCTTCCCCTCCAGTAACCTGAGTGGGGAGGTCCTGAAAAATGGCTGTTCCAAGAAAGCAGAGTTTCCATCTGAAATTCAGGTTGATGTTTATGAAGACAGAAGCCTGTGTGTGGTCGGTATGCAAGCACAGGGCAAGAATGCTGCCTGCCTTTGGCCTGATGCACGGGGATCTGCAGTAACTTTCATGATTGTGGGGAATGACTGCCCATTATTTTCAGAAAGGAGCTTGTTCCCTTCTTTCTGGTTAGAAATTAAACACCCTGGAGACTTTTCTATGAATGAGGGTCAGCTGTGGATTCATGAGCTCTCTTTCTTTACAATAACTTGCATGATATAACAAGCTTCAGAAATGTTGGAGACTTAGGAAGACATTCATGGTTCAAATCTTACCTGCTGCATCTTCCAGAGGCTGCTTTCCTCTGTGCTAAGCTCAACAGATCTTTAGAAGACTGTGTGGTACTTCTGCTCAAAACTACTTGCCTGTTATTTGCTCAAGTGGAAAAGTTAAGCAGTTTAGTTGGGGTTTAAGTAATTCGTAATGTGGGCAGCGTTTGTTTTGCATTTAGCACTTCAGTTGCATATGACTGAATGAGGTTTATAAAAGTTTTGAAGTGATAATGTAGGAAAAATATGTGTGTTTGACAGGAGAAAAAGTTTGTGAGGTTTGGTCCATCCTTCATTGTCAGAGGTGAAGTTGCACGTAATTTAATCTTTAAACACGTGCACACAATCCGGGTATCTCTGTGCAGATTTTACATTCTCACAGGTGCCAGTGTCTTTTGAGTGTCTGATGGGAGAGGAATTCCTCCTCCCTGGGCACAGGAAAGTGAAACAGCTGTAAACCACTGGCACTGTGAACATTTCAATGAGGATGTGTTCGCGGTAACTCCAGGGCGAGAGCGGCTCTGTAGTTGCCCTCGTCCAAATTCTTGGTTGTTAATTAGCTTGGAAGTTAGTTGTCTTGCTCTTCAGATTGTCTAAATTTTCTTTTAAAATGCAAAAATGGTTTCTTTTTAAAAACAGAGGCCGTGGGAGCATCCGGTCAACGTCCTGTTTTCTGTCCTGTCCACAAACAAGAGCAGTTAAAACTTTTCTGTGAGACCTGTGACAGGCTGACATGCAGAGACTGTCAGCTACTGGAGCACAAAGAACACAGGTACAGACATTACCCTCTCTTCATTCCCCTGCTGCACTTTTCTCAGAGGATGAGATGGCTTTTGTTTAAAGCAGTTGTGGCATTAAATACTGTTGTACTTCATCAGCCTGAAGTGATCCCGTGCAACGGAGAACCTGCGTGGGTTGCTGCAGAGCTTGCAGTGATCAGTTGGTTGAGTTTTGTCAAGGAGATTTGGTGCAGTTAACTTGCCTGAAGTTTGCCAGAGCTGTTGTTCTCTTCAGGACTTGGATAGAAATTCCTACAGCCCTGAAAACCTGGTGCTATAAAGAAGCAAAAAGTGCTATAGTGAGTCATGGGTGAGGTAATTTTGTGAAAGGGTGTATTTTATTATTCAACAGTCTTTCAATTCAGGGTAATTTTGTAAAGGAAGGTATAAATTTTGCCTTCTAGATTAATCTATTAGTACAGAGGAAAAAATTGTTTGGTTTCAGTTGATTTAAAGTTACCTCATTCCAAGTAAAAAGAAACGATGGGGTTTGTCTGTGGAGCTTGCTTTTATCTGTGAGAAAAAAGTTGGAATCTCTTAAGATACAGTAAAGCTTCCTGCTCTTCAGCAGCTCTGCCATATAGTTGAACGTTTGGAAAAGCATTTTGCAGTGTTATGATAGAGAATCTTGGTATAAATCTATTTGTCAGCCACTGCAACTCTGCTTTTCCTAGTCAGTCTCCAAGTAACACAGCTAGAGATGCTTGCCAGTACATTGCAATATTGAATTTAGTGTGTTTTCTCATAAGCTGCAGCAGCAGCCTCATGGAAAACTACTTTTGAAATTAGTGCTATGAAAATATTAACAACCTTGAATATTGCTGCTCTCTGTGTTCTCAGGCTTGAGAGACACGCTTGTCTGGAAAGTGGGGTCTCCTAGGATATGTTAACTAACCTTTCCTAGGTGGTTTCTTTGCCCCTGTTTTGTGCACGATGCTAACTGATTAACAGATGTACCTTGCCCTATTCACTTGCTCTCTCTTCAAGCAGGAGAAGAGAATACTTTGCTATTAACACGCTTTGTTGCAGAACACTCCTTAAGTTGTTCCTCCTGCAGATGGGAATTACAGATGATTAGGGTGGCTGCTGCTTCTGCCACAAAGCACGACTGAGTTATGAAGCTCCCTAAATCACTGAAGGAAAATCATGCCAAGTGCAAACAAGAACCTCTTTTAATCCCCCATTTACTACTCATCTGAAATCCCTATGGGTGAATCACCATTTCAGTGGCAACGGGGCCCAGGTCAGAATTTCAGTTCCAGAATTTCGAGTGAAAGAAGTGCTGGTGATTCTGCAGACAGCTGATGTGCTTTCAGCAGCCTAGTAGTGTGTGATTTCCTCTAGTTTAGGCTGGGTTTTTTTTGGTCCACACATTTTAGAAGCCAGAAGTACACACACCAGAAAAAAAAAAAAGAATTCTCTAGCAGGAGCTGCAGCAAAGCTTTAGCAGTGTTGGTAACTGTAGGGTTTTTGGTGTGGGGTTTTTTTGTGGTTTTGTTTGGGGTTTTTTTGTTTGTTTTTGTTTTGTTTGGGTTGGGTTTTTTTTTTGCATTTTGTTTAGTTTTGGGGTTTTTTGTATGGGTTTTTGGGTTTTTTTGTTTTCTTCCTCCTCAAAGTGGAAATCTGACTTTCAACTTAATGAACATAGTTTTAGGAAGTGCAGATTTCCAAAAATTTCAGATTTTGTGCCTTTTGGGCTTTGGCAATGTTTCTCTTTGTGTCATAGTACCTGCAATCTTGTGATGCTGGTGCCTGCAAGAACTTCAGGCTGCTCTTAAATAAAAGCAGCAACTTTCTAACATTGAGACTGAAGAATCTAAATTCTTGTCATTGGAACCCACCTGGTGTTGGTACAGAATGACCAGGAGCAGAGTCCTCTCTGTTGTGTTCTCTTTGCTCAAGTCTGTCTCACCATAATTGTGGGTAATTTGAATCAAGAAAACGTTATTGTAAATCTGATTGTGTGTCCAAGCAGTCTCTTCCTTTTAGATATTCATGGTCCCCATGATTCTGACAAAAGATGATGCTACTTTTGTCTTCCACTTGTGCTCGGGGGTTAGTGTAGGTTACTTATGATGCAGCTTATGAGATGCTTCACTTTAATTGTTGGAGTTTTCTGTCAGTCTGAGTGTTGGGATTTAGTGCAGTGAGGAAGGGGGGATGTTCTGGGAAACTAAGTTTTTGCCCATTGTTAACAAATGATATTTCAAAAGCACGACGTTTCCTTACTGCAAAGCCAAGAAGTGGCAAGTGACTGATAGGAATCCTGGTTTGGGGAGGAGGCTTTTTTGATAGGTGAGCAATCAATCAGAAAAGATGAAGACTCCTAGAGCAGTGTCATTCCTCTTGCCACTTTCAACACAGGGGTTTTGCTTCTGTTGTACTGTAAATTCCTCTTGTGATGCATAGTATGTTAGGAAAACTCAATTTCATTCTTTTCCTTCAGTGTAGCTACTTACACTCTCTTCAGATGAAGTAATGGAAGGTGCCTTTCACACCATAGCTGTTTGGTTGAAGGACTTGCTATGTTCTTCACTTGGAAATACCAAAAAAACCCCTTTTGTTAATAGGGATTTTTTCTTTCTGATTAAACTCAGTCAAATCTGAGCAATACAGTTTCAGGTGAAAAAAAAAAATCCAGAATAGTTTGGGTTTTTCTTTTTCCCCCTATAGTTTAATGTGTGCTTAAACTGTTAGTGCATTTTCCTCATCTAATATTAACAAAATAATAACAAAATGAATTTTTTTTTCCCTAAAACATTATAAGTTTACATCTAAACTGGCAACCCTTAGTTTCAGCATGTTGCTCCCTGGTAATTGAGGGTATCTTCTTTTGCGTGTTGAAAAGGTATCAGTTTCTGGAAGAAGCTTTTCAGAACCAGAAGGGTGCAATTGAGAACCTGTTGGCCAAACTTCTTGAGAAGAAGAATTATGTCAATTTTGCAGCTACCCAGGTTCAGAATAGGTAAGTAGCCCAACATGATTAACTCTTGCTACTGCATTGCCTTGTTAACACACCCCAGTAAGCTGCATGATGGGAATAATACTTAAACTGTAGTTTAGTTTGTATCTTTTGGACTGACTTTTTGTAATGTTTTATTCCCTACAATACTGTGCATCTTGGGAAGCTGTTACAAAAAACAAATGTCTTTTATGGCAACTTTGAGTAGAATCAAAACTCGGACACATTTATTACAGTTTGGGGAGAGGAAAAAAATAAAAGGAATAAAAAAGGCAAGGCAGAACCACCTTATGGTTACTGCTAAGTTCAACTCTAGAGAAAGAAGTTTTGGCTGTAGAGAAAACCAGTTTTTTCTTGAAATATTTTTCTATTTCTCTGATAACTGTGTAACAAAAACTGTTTTGGAAACTGAATAGGGAAATATTACTTTTTTTTTTTCTTAGACAAGTAAATCTTAGTGTAATTATCTGAGAGGACAACAAGCCTTTCCTTAGCCTAAGAATTCTAGAGTTACCTTAAATTCAGTATCTCCTGGAATACAGAGACAGAGAGAGCACGTGATTGCTGCTGGCTTTTCACCTACTTGTGAGGTGATGTTGGTGGAGGTCAGGGAATTCCACTGTGCTTCTCAGTGGTTTGGTGAGCCTTCTGCAACTTAAGTCACTTGCAAAATGACAGAGTATCTGGAGATGGGAAGTACAGGGTAGAAGAAAGTGTACCAAGAACACAAGGAGAAGTTCTGGTGCAAATTTTTAACTCATAGTGCTACCATGTGCATTAAAAAAAAGAGAACATGTGATCTGACAGAGGCAAATGTGTGAAGATGGAAGCAATGAAAATGGAAATTTATGTGCTGAGTTGGCATGAAATTCTTTGAAGGAACCCAAAAGAGAACACTGCCATGCAGCAAGACGACGAGCTGTAGAGTTGTTGTATGCTTGAAGAAGACAAACTCAGTTACGTGGGAAATAATTGCACTGAAAGCTCAAGAAATGTCACAGACTGTTCTCTGAGATGGGTTCAAAGCCACTAATGGGTGCTGCTTGTATGACTAACACATCGTAATTTTTTTTTTCTTTGCTTGGGAGTTTCTGGCTTCACTAAAAATGCAGTGAATTTCTGCAGCACGTGATTATCTGCTGAGCCAAATGGGTAGTGCAAGAGAGACACCAGTTTACTCCAAAATGCCATTCCATTACTTCGAGGTGTAGAACACAAAATCCATTATCATAAAAACTTCAGGGAATTGGGGGGGAGGGGGAAGTATTACAAAAATATTGTCAGTGTTAGCAGATGGTGTGAAATTGCCATCCTGTGTGATCGTGAGGCATAAAGCGGTGCTAAAGGAATAATTGTTGGGTGCCAAAGCCAAGGATGGATGCCTGCTGATGTAATGAAGGGTTGGTCGAATGTTTTTTGGAGTAGAAGACCAGGCTGTGTTGTTATTTAAAAGCACGTGTCCGAGGTGCCTTAAAGGGCGTTTGACTCCAGCAGTTGAGTGTTGTCAAACAAAGGAGTATTGATCTTGCAGTTATATCAGGATGAATGACATCACAGGTTCAGGTGCTTGATCTGGTAGTGAAGAAGCCCTATAAAAAAAGGGCAGTTGAAGTTTTTTTACACCCAGACTGGCTCACATTGTGCTCTCTTCTGCAAGGATCAAATAAGCCCAGAATTTGCCATGGATTTTAAGGAATGCTGTGTTTCACATTCTGTGGACAGAGCTCAAGGTGATTTGCTGTAGTCTGAAGAAGTTGAGAATGGTGAAGACACTAAAACTGAGGAAGTGGTGTGAGGTATAAAACACTGGGAGGTGGTAGTAAAGCACAAGAGAATAGTGTAGATTGATGTTAGGCAAATCATTAGTGAAATGTTCATACCTTATTGTGTATTGATTACAGGTAGGTGATAACCTTGGCCTGACAGGATTTTTGGGGTCCATTTGAAATCCAGGGTTGACTTCTGATTAATATACAATTGCATAACAGTTTAATGCATCATACATGAATTCTTCATAGTGAATGGCATGTTATGGAGATAAATACGTATGTATACGTAGACACAGGTGGGCTTGGCTGGGTCTGTCTCTGTGTGTATAAATAATAAACCGTATAAACCACAAGGACTGTTTCATACTATTTTAAGTAAAGCTCTATAAACCACAAGGATTGTTTCATATTATTCTAAGTAAAGTACAAGTTGTTAACTGAGATGCCACTTTGCTCTGAGTGTTTCAATTTTTTTCCCCAAACTGAAATGTTTAGATTGCTTCTCTCAAAAAGTTGGCTATTGATCATTTCTCTGTTAGTAATCGGGCTTTAAATTTTGCACTAATTAGAACTTCAATACAGAAATTGCTCCTTCATTCTTCAAGGCTGGGAAGATGCCTGTGGTGTTTAGTATTTTGTGGCATAGTATAAAGTGACTGCCTGACAATACATTTCTCTTTTTTTTTAAGGATAAAAGAAGTAAATGAAACTAACAAACGAGTAGAACAGGAAATCAAAGTGGCTATATTCACCCTCATCAACGAAATCAACAAAAAGGGAAAATCTCTCTTACAGCACCTTGAGGTAAGAGGAAAAAAAATATCAGTATTGTTCACTTGATTGCTGTCCCCTGTAGCCAACTCCCATTCCATGCTAGGAAAGAGTTTGTTTGATGTGACTGCAGGTGTTGAATATTAATACAGGTTATGAAAGGCTGAAGATTTCTCAGAGATGGGGCTGCTGAGTTTACCTGCTGTACTCGGGAGGTGTTTAGAGGCAGCTCTGGCTGGCATAAGAGCTGGTGTTCAGAGCACACAGGCCACTGCTGTTGCTGTCTCTTCCACTTGCTGCTCTGCAGCTCCCATGGTGGCAGCTGCAGGAATGCCAGGACACCACTGAGCAGGGAGCTAGGCTCCGGCGACCCAGTTCTTTGTTGAGCTGCTGTGCTTCTGTAAGCCTGAGGAACTGAACTGGTCTTAGTTTGGTGGTTGAGATATATTTCTGGGATAAAGCAGAGGCTCTTCTCTGAGCCCACTCTTTCCCCCACACTTTGATAGCACTGGGAAGAATGGTAGAGTGGAATAGTGGAGAATTACTGATGGTTCTAAGCATTCTGAATGTGAGATTAGCAGAAGCTGTTTTGCTTGTGACATTTTTCTGTTGCTAAGAACTGTGGCAGTGGTTTACATTTTCCTCAGAGATCTGAAGCCCCTGTTGTAATCAAGTTTTTTGTTTCTTTGCAGAGTGTAACAAAGGAGAGACAGATGAAGTTAATACAGCAACAAAATGACATTACTGGTCTTTCGCGACAAGTGAAGCACGTAATGAACTTTACTAATTGGGCTATTGCAAGTGGCAGCAGTACTGCTTTGCTGTACAGTAAACGGCTGGTAAGGAAGCATCCCCTAACTTCTCTGTGCAGTACACAGAATGTTTAGTCAAAAGGATTTTCTAAGTATTGTGTAGCTTCACTAGATTATATCCAAGGAAGAGACAATCATAACAAAACAAAAAAAAAAACCTTCTGTAATAATGGGATAGATTTCCCAACTTGTGCACCACTTTTCATTTGAAAATTAAGGACTTAACAGTATTATCATAAAAGGAATGGGGTCAAGCTCTGGAAAAGCATTTCAGTGTTTCAGTTGAGTCACTGCAGAATTACTAGTATTGTGTAACAGTGCTTCTCTGTAATCCTCCAAGTTGAGTTAAAAATTAGCTGTACAATGGATGATTTTCCTGGTGCATGGGGTACTTTGCCAGGCTACTCACCAACCTTGCTATTGACAGTCCTTGCTGGTCATCCAGCAGTCTAAACTTGCTGGGCAAATGCCCACTTCTTAATACTCTCCTTTTTGATTTCATTGTCATAAACAGCCTTGATTTTGTGTTCCATCAGATAACATTCCAGTTACGGCACATTTTGAAGGCGCGTTGCGATCCTGTCCCGGCTGCCAACGGAGCGATCCGCTTCCACTGTGACCCTACGTTCTGGGCAAAGAACGTTGTCAATTTAGGTGAGAACATTGCTTCTTTATTCCATGTTACTTGGAAAAATCAGACTGAATTGGGGATGTTTGTCCAACGTGAGTGAGTTGGAGCGCCGTACGTCTCTTAATGCGGAAGACCAGCGTTCTCTTGACATAACCCATCCAGTCCTGATGACCCTCCTTATCTGCTCGGTTCTTTCCGTTGGCAAAGCTTTCTCCCCAGGTTTTGGGTTCCAGTGGGAATGGTTCTAGAAATGCCCATTTTTTCCCTGCTCTTAAAGTGGTTCTGATGGTTATATTCTAGCACAGGAGAGCTTCATGGGTACTTCAGTTTCTGGAATAAGCTTTTTTTGACTAGTATATAGAATCAGTTTTGCCTACCTGAACTTCATATTTAGCTGCATATGCTTCCTTAGGTATAGAAACTTTACGTTCAATGTGTCTTTTTCCTATATTATTTGTCATCTTGTCTGTTGTGAACACAGAACAGTTATCTCTCTCTCTGTCTTGTCTTTTAGGCTGTACAATTCCAGTTCTTTCCTCTTCCTCTTTCCTCGCAGGTCATGTTTTAAGTTTTGCAGTGTCCTCATGTAGGCTGAGTTTTCTTTTTGCCTCTCTTGCATATGGTTATGGAGACTTAAAAAGAATTTCAAACTTTAATTACTTTGTTACTGCTCCTGATGAAAGTGAATTAGACATCTGAATATTCTGCTTTTAACAGTCTGTGGATGATGGTGGAGATTTAAGCATTCACTAGTTCTTTTGTTTTGTTTAGGCAACCTTGTCATTGAAAATAAACCAACTCCTAGTTACACTCCTAATGTAGTGGTTGGACAGGCTCCTCCAGGAACAAACCACGTCAGCAAAACACCAGGACAAATCAATCTAGCACAGCTTCGACTTCAGCATATGCAGCAGCAAGTGTATGCACAAAAGCATCAGCAGCTGCAGCAGATGAGGATGGGGCAGCCAGCTGCATCTGTTCCCAGGCAGACAAGTCCACAAATCATACAGCAGCAGGTAAGTATCTTGTATGTTCCAATTTCAACTTGGACCATAACACCGAGACTTAAATTTGACCTATCAAAGATAAACTTACAAAGCAGTTTATAAACGTGCAAATCTTCTGAAATTTGACATACTTTAAATGTGACAGCTATTGGCTTTTCTTGATGTTATGTAATTAGTAAATCTACTACTGTGGAAAGAGATTGGCTTCTTTTTTCCATGTTAAAAGCAAAAGTTTTTAAAAAACAAAAACCCTTGCAGCCTCCCAGGTTGATCAGCATGCAGACCATGCAGAGGGGTAACATGAACTGTGGGGCTTTCCAAGCACATCAGATGAGAATGGCTCAGAATGCTGCTCGTATACCAGGAATACCACGCCACAATGGACCACAATACTCCATGATGCAACCTCACCTTCAAAGACAAGTATATCCTGTGTACACGCTTCATTTGTGCCATTGTGCCAAACTTTCATTACAGTAGATGGTACCTCCAGCTGTAAATGTGTTTATCTGTAACACTGACTGCTCACAGCTACACACATTTATATGCTTTCATGTTGCATACTGTACTGTGACATTTCTTTTTGCTGAACGTAAGAAAATTCAATTCAATGAAAAATGAATTCTAATGTTTGTATTGAGCTTTAGTTCTGGGAAACCAAGCATTTCCTTTTTTGACTTCTCAGTGACATACAGTTGTTTTGGATTTCTTAGAGAATAGTCAGGAATAGTGAAGTTTGAAGTGATGTAGTTGAATGAAACCGAATTCTAAAGTGGTCTTAAATTCAAACCTGGAGCATGATGCAGAGCTCTGCATACCATTAAAAATAAGAATTCTAGTCTATGAATGTTAATGTTACTGGAAAACAAAAAATTACTTTATAATGCTTGAAACAGTTATTTTCTTTAAAAAAAAAAAAGTTTGTAGGCAGACCTATAGACTCTAAAGTTGTCTCTGGAGGAAGTAATTGCTTTAAGAAGATACAACTATATGAAACTCACTTGGTGGAAGATGTACAGTGTATTTATCTAGCCACATAAAGTATTTTCCTTCAGAGTAAATAAGAATAGCAGTTGCTTTGCATTCAGTGCAGGTTACTTTGATAGAAATGTGAGTTTCTACATTCTTCCCCCCCATTTTTTTGTCGAGGGCTATCATATATTGCACGTGTTGCAATTTTACCTGCAGTGGCCATCTGATTTGTGTGTAACCCAGTCGTGTCCTCTTCTCTTTCCCTACAGCATTCTAACCCTGGGCACGCGGGGCCTTTTCCAGTTGTTTCTGTGCACAACACCACTATTAATCCAACCAGTCCTACTACAGCGACAATGGCGAGTGCAAACCGCGGCCCGACGAGTCCGTCCGTTACAGCAATCGAGCTCATTCCCTCTGTAACAAACCCAGAGAATTTACCTTCCCTGCCAGATATCCCCCCCATCCAGGTCAGTGGAAAAGATCAGGCACTTCTCTCCTGGGTGAAGTAATGATCTGCTCTTCTTCCTGTATCTTTTGATTTGGTTTTTTATTTGGATAGTGGCACTTGACTGTGGAATTAGGATAATCAGTTATTTAAAATCAAAGAATTAAAATCTTCAGCCCTTGGCTTGGGCATGCAGCTGGTTTTGCTGTCTAGCACTGACCTGCTTGACCTGTGTTAACTGTTAGATTAATTAGTATTTAATGGCTGTCCTATAGAAAAATTAATACTTAGATTAGTTAATCCCAAGCACTGTGTTCACTTCCTTTCTTCCACAGGACTATCCTATGGGAAGATACCACTAGAATAGCTCTACATATATGTCAAATGGAGATTAATTCAGACTTAAAGTTGCCTGGCACTTCTCTATGATAGTCCTAAACATAACAACGAAATGTAGGAAGTACAGAGCAAAGAAATCCCACTGCCCTACTTCTCACATTTCTTCTGTAGCCCAGCAGGGTGGCTGTAATTTCCTTGTGTGCGAGCGTTAGTGGTGGATCCTGGAAGGTGCTGCAGAACACTTGAGCTGGCCTCTGGGGTGAATCTTGAGGTGTGGCAGTGTCTGCCTGGAAAGCCTTGCTGGCACAGAGTGTGGCTGTTGCTGCTTCTTAGTTTTCACTTCATCTGCACAGGATTGGTAGTCACTGGCTTGGAATTGCAGAGTGTGCCAGGAGAGGCAGTTGATAGTACTGCACACAAGCTGCAGTGGATTTTGGTGAAGTCCAGCTCATTTGGAGAGGTCAGAAGCATAATTTAGTTTTTGAGTGGAGGCAAGGAAGTATAAGTTTTGTACAGGAGTGTTTGGGAGGCTGGAGAGGGGAGGATGATAGCTTAGTCTTGAGAACAGGGTGTTTACATTAAAATGCTCATATAAAGCATGGGAGGCTTGGTCATGATACAGGAAACAATCACCTTAGAAACAAAACCTAAATTTCATCGCAGCAGATGGTCTGCTGTAATACCAAGAGCAACTTTTTAGCATTTAATCTATAGAGAGTTATGTTCAAGAGTTCAGTATGCTCAGCTTCCTCACGAGGCTGCAGGTAATTTGCTAACACAAGAATAACGGGGAACAAAGGATGACAGCTCTGAACATGATCTGTCTGTAGTGCTGAAGCTTTGCTTAGCTGTTAGAACAAAACACAAGTACAACTGGGTATGACTGATTCAGCTGCATGTGTCTAAAGTTCACGATACACCAAGCTAGAAATAGTTGTTAGTGGGATAGTCAAACATGCAGCTTCTGGGTGCACTGAAAATGCAGAGTTCTGTTAAATGCTCTTCTTTGTATCTGTCCATGTGATAGCTGTTATGGATTTTAGTTGAGGAGAGAGTTGCATAAGAAGCTATTAGTCTTTAAAGTTGCTTGCACAGTCACAAAAACTTGCTTTGAATGCAATGTGTTTCAAAGACGTTGTTTGCAATTATGCTGCCTTGAAGTTAATAGCTTTAAGGAGTTAAATAGGGTACCTGTTTTCTGCTTTTTAATAGATATTAAAATCTGTGTAAAAAGTGAATGGGAGGAAGAGAGCTTTCTAATCATGCTAAGGAAAAATAAGTTCATGGTTTCTCTTAATGTCTCCAATGTTGTAATAACTCTTGGAACATTAGTAGTCTGGTAACTCATGACTAACGCTGTTTGTGTGACTAACACCCTGAAGTAAACATTTTGGAATGACCTAGAGTGCAGGCCATGACTGTCCTGGAAGAATTCAGATACTTAGGAGCTTTTGGGGGGGGGGGGGGGGGGGGGGAATCTTTTAAGTTTCTTGCTGTGGGTTCCTGTTCTGAAAGACTGATCTCTGTATGAAACTGATAAAAATGTTTGCTGATGTCCTGAATCCTTGAAGTGATAGTAAACAGGTTCAGCAAAGATACTGATCACAGTCTAAAGATGTGCAACTGTTGAGAAAATTCATTTAGGTCTCTGATTCAGACTCTTGTTTTTTGTTTCTTAGCTTGAAGATGCTGGTTCAAATAATTTAGATAACCTTCTAAGTAGATACATTACAGGCAGCCACCTACCCCCACAACCTACAAGTACCATGAATCCCTCCCCTGGACCTTCAGCTCTGTCTCCGGGGTCATCAGGTAAATGTGATGGGGATTGCTAGTGATTCTAGAAAAGGCATGGGGATTTCTGGGATTTAAATTGAAAATAATTACCTACTGTTTCCTGCCAACAGGAAAGTGATATTTTGTTATTTTAAAATTTATCTTGCTCAGAAATAAATTTTTCTGGAAATTTAAACTTTATGCATGAATTCAGTATTCCAGACACACACATAGACTATATTTTTGTCCTGCGTAACTGCAGTCCTTTTTCCTTGTGCATCAGAGGACATAGCTCAGTTATTACCCCCAAATGATGACTGGCTAAGCCTTTCTGAAATTTGGGAAGTGAGTTTATAGAGTAGCTTAGTCACAGAACTGCTTACACCCAGCAACCATTTTAGCAAAATCTAAGTCTCAGAGCTTTCATTATGCACATGAACAAATGAAGTCACCAATACCTAACATGGAGTTAGTTAAACATTGAAAGTATTCATTTCTGTCAGTAAGAAGCTGGTTGCAGTCATTCAATGCATACTTCTCTTAGCCTTCTCTAGACAAGATTATTGTAAGATTCTGTGAATGAATGAATGGTTGCAGCAGTGGAAATTGTTTCTTAAAACCTGCGTGCAAAACATACGGAATCTGCTTTTCTCAACTTTATTGGATCAACTTTGAGGACTTAATTGGCTGAGGGATATAGCAGTGTTTGGATCAGGTGAAATAATTGTTGGGAGTCTAAAGCCACTGTTGTCTCTGTTGGTTTTTTTGATTTATTTTTTAGTTAATGTGTTGTGCTAGTCCTTTGTTCTGATCAAAGGACTGAGAGGGAAGATGATTTACATGAATTATTAAATTGGGATATTCTAGCAGCACTTCTGACCAAGCTAGAAATAGTTGTTAGTGGGATAGTCAAACATGCAGCTTCTAGGTGCACTGAAAATGCAGAGTTTTGTTAGATGCTCTTGTTTATATCTGTCCATGTGATAGCTGCTATGGATTTTAGTTGAGGAAAGAGCCGCATAGGAAGCGATTAGTCTTTAAAGTTGCTTGCACAGTCACAAAAACTGTCGTTCATTTTACTGCAGAATGTAAATTTGTATCAAGTCAACTTCTACACTGCTTCTTTGCAGGTTTATCCAACTCCCACACTCCTGTGAGGCCACCTAGTACCTCCAGCACAGGTAGCAGAGGAAGGTGGGTATGTTACGTTAACATCACCAGGCTGGAAAATCAAGATACAAAAAAATTAAACTGAATTGGCAATGGGTCAATAGTGCTTTGATATAATTGTCACCCAGTAATGGAAGAATGCTTACATTATGATTTATTTATTTTTTCTTCCCTTTCCCTATGGTTCTCTGCTGTCTTGTAAACCTGAGCTACCTTGTAAATATTCTGATGTGTTTTGCCTTTGAAATCATTCAGGAAACGGTCACTTAAATTTCTTTGATGAGTTTTCCTCTTATTTTTATGCTGGTTTCTTCCTAGCTGTGGCTCCTCGGGCAGAACTGCTGAGAAAGTGATGATTAACTTCAAGTCTGACCAAGTGAAAGTCAAACAAGAGCCAGGGACAGAGGAAGAGATATGCAGTTTCTCAGGAACAGTAAAACAGGAGAAAACAGAGGATGGCAGGAGGAGTGCTTGCATGGTAAAGTTAGTTTGTGCAACAGTATGTTACAGTTTTCCTAGCAGCATGTTTAAGAATTTGAAAATAATAAAGAATTTTACTCTTGAGCCTCATATTTTGTTAAGAACCCTGAAGATCAAGAGGCATTTTGTTCCCTGGCAGTATGTCTGAACTTTAAATGTGGGCAACGGTGTTGAGCTGTCTGGTTTTGTAACAGCCAATTCCTGGGGGGTTGTGACATAGGTGACAATAAGCTGGCAGTGGGACTTGGACAATAAGAATTTGATGGCTTATGTTGAGCTACTCAAGTCTTGATAATGATTTGGGAAATGAGTATAGTACCTCTTAATTGGTGGATGGCATTTGGCTTCCAACGTGCGAAGAAAGATGCCCTTGTAAAACTGACTCTGATTTTGATGTGCTGCTTTCATTTCAGCTTAGCAGTCCTGAGAGCAGCTTGACACCACCACTGTCCACTAACTTGCATCTGGAAAGTGAATTAGATGCATTAGGAAGTCTTGAAAATCATGTGAAAACTGAACCAGCAGATTTAAGTGAAAGTTGCAAACAGTCTGGACATAGCCTTGTAAATGGAAAATCTCCGGTGCGGAGTCTAATGCACCGGTCCACTCGAATTGGAGGAGAAGGCAACAACAAAGATGATGACCCAAATGAAGACTGGTGTGCTGTATGCCAGAATGGAGGAGATCTCTTATGTTGTGAAAAGTGCCCAAAGGTGTTTCACTTGACTTGTCACGTACCGACACTCCTCAGCTTTCCAAGGTACCAGAAACAGTGCAGTGGTTCCTGAGAACAGCTCTGTGCTCTCACTTATGTGGTAGATTTTGAGACAGTACCAAAACTGGTGCTTGATCCTCAACATCAGCTAGTTCTGGATGGCTCCTTGTCAGGAAAAGACCACATTTGAATTGTTTTGCATGTAACTGGTCAGTGTTTATCTGATAAACACACGTTCACTCAAAGTGTGATTCTGTTGTGTAAAGTTCATTTTGAAGTCATGATGAGAAAGGTTGGGAGAGGAACTGTGAGGGCAGGAAAAATGACCTTGACTGTCAGAATTATCTTGAGCCTCAAGGGTTATTTCATAATATATATTATTAAATATCCAAGGCTTTACTACAGTACAACGTGAATCTGTAAGAGCTAATGAAAAATATCTTTGTAGTCATTACTGATGAGATGTAGTCGTGTAGCCATCACTGATATTCCCTGGATACCTGGAATAATTGTGTTTTTCTGTTTAGTGGAGAGTGGATATGTACATTCTGCAGAGATCTGAGCAAACCAGAAGTAGAATATGATTGTGACAATTCACAACACAGCAAGAAAGGGAAAACAGCACAAGGCCTGAGTCCTGTGGACCAAAGGGTACGTCTCAAACATGTAGGAATTTTGCTTCCTAGGACAAACTGCTTTCTCACATTTAGCTACCACTGCTTCATGAAGATGTTTTTGCTGTGGCTGCAGTGAATTAAATACAGTTGTGGCTTTTGAGAAAAAAACAAACCAACCCCAAAAATACAACAAACACAGCAACAAAAAAACACCCACCAAAATTAAGAATGAATTTTTTTTTCTTGGTGACTGTGGGAGTGCTCTATTACCTTGAGACTCTAATCATCTGGTACCAAAAACTTGAATGTAAACACATATTCTGTATTTAAATGCATCCTTGAACAGACATTAATCTCTTCAGTGTTCTTAATTAGAAGTTCTTTGCGTTTAACTTTGATAGAACCTTCATGAAATGGTTAATAATAAAATAGTTATGTGGGTTTGGTGTGTTAGATTCGTGCTAGGAGTATTTAGGTGCACTCTTGTGGAAGGTGTAATGACCTTGACAGTCTTGTGGGGAAAAGAAATTCTGCAAGTCAGTCCTTTCCTGTTACTTGCAGTTGTGGTTGGGCAGAAGTGGTTGCAGTTATTTGACTGTGGACCAGCCTGCCTCTTCATGTCTGACTTTAGCCCCAGGCTTTTGTTTAAGAAGAAGAAAGCAAAAAGGGAATCTATTTCTGCTGTGTGAACAGTAGAGTTACATTCTACCCTCTCCACAATTCCCTCCTAAGAACTTTACTTTTTACAATCTTGTGGGGGATCACATTTAAGTTTTCTACTAGTAAGCTACTAAAGGACAAACCTATTGAAAATAGGGAGATAAGAACTTCTGGGTTGAGGATAAATTACACTTTTTAATGTGAAGCTTTTTATTTCTTTGCAAGAAATGTGAACGTCTCCTGCTTTACCTGTATTGTCATGAGCTGAGCATTGAATTTCAAGAGCCAGTCCCAGCCTCGGTGAGTATTCTGAACAAATAATTTGTGATTTATTTTTGGCATAACCCCTCAAAAAGTCTAGAGTTGAGTTTGGGAAGGAACTGACTGCTTTTCCTTGAAGTGTCCCCCCCTTGGCCAATCTAAAAGTTCTGTTGGTCATCCAGTATTTCATGATTCTGAGAGAGAAGCTGATATTCTGTAGCTTCTCTGGGCAGAAACTCTACTCCCAGCATCAAATATTTAAAAATATTTTCCATTAGTAGCTGCTGAATTGGAAGAGGATGTCTCAGGATATCCATGGAATTCAAAATGCTTGAGGAGAAGGTTGGGTTTTTTGTTTTTAAGGATGATAAATGAAAGGAGGAAAGAAACTGCTTTAACTCTGCTTTTTTCAGCTGTTAAAAGTAACTGTAGTGAAAAGCATTGCTGTGCTATGACAGACACTAAAGGTTAGAAAGAACTTAAACAGTTTGACGAAAGAAACTTGTTCTTGCTTGCTGAACATTCATTCCTGATGAGATTATCTGATTGATATGTTGATAAGTGAAGAAATTCAACTGCTTCTGTGGATTACGTAGTCATAGTGATAAGTCACTTTGGTTTTTACAGATACCAAACTACTATAAAATTATAAAGAAACCAATGGATTTATCTACGGTGAAAAAGAAACTGCAGAAGAAGCATTCCCAACACTACCAAACTCCAGAGGATTTTGTAGCAGATGTCCGGTTGATCTTCAAGAACTGTGAAAGGTTTAATGAAGTATGTTAACTTCCAATCCATATGCAGTTTTTTGTTAAATGTATTTGTTTATTTTTTTGTAGATTTAGATTGATTTCAACACAGTTGTGCAGCTTCTCCAGTTAAAGGCTCTGCTTCCACTCCCAACTTCTGCTTACGGAGCAGATGTTGAATCAGACACTGAAAAACCAAACAAAACAATTACAGAGCAAGCTCTTAGTTTTAGCTAAATGGGGAGATCAGGTTTGAAGAGAAGGAACTTTTTAACTCACTGGCATGGAGATATGACTGAGGAGCAGTCACCCTGTCACTGTACATCTAATAGACTGTAGAAGTGCTTGGGAAGTGTGGCAATAAGAGACAACTAAGCAGTCGTTAAATCTGTCTCAAGCTGTACAGATAATTGTTCTTACACTCAGGAAATCTGGTAGACCTCTACTGAGGAAAGTTCCTCTACTGAGGAAAGTGCCTTTCTGAAGAATATTCTAGTTATATCTGCATGCTTCTAGTTCCTCATGCAAGCTGAATCCAGAAACACATTGTCTTCATTATAGCTAACATTACAATTAGTACTTTAGCTCGTGGGTAGCTGGGCTCTCAGAAAGCTCAGTCACCAGTATATAACTTTTGTATGGAGTCCTTTTTTGGATGCACGTGGAAAGTTGACTGACTTTGCAATGAACCCATCTGGTAATGAAATGTTTGCACCTTACATGTGAAGCGTGACGTGGGGAGATAAAGTACTTAAGTGTTAATACCAGGTGGAGCAATAGAAAAAAATATTCTGAATATCAAAAAAAAAAAAAAAAAAGTATGGTGTTGTGCTGAAATGGGGTAGGAGCTGAGATCAGGGAGCATGCTCATTTCTTGCCTTAAGGCAAGGATGACAGGCCCTGGGGAGAAGGCATCGCAGGGGATGGTTTTCTTCTGACCTTAGAAATGCATAAACCAGACAGTGGGGTTTTTCTGTAAAATGTAATCTGAGTTTTACAGTGTTTGGGCTGCATTTCTGGCTCTGCGAGGAAGTAAATGGAAGGAAGTACACAAATCTACAACTGAAATCTCAAGTGTTTCACAAGTAGACTAGTAAGAATCAAGGTTAATAATGTAATGCTGTAAATGCTCACAAGCAGTTGGGACTTTGACACCCCCCAACTCCCTTATGTCTCTATGGAGGTTAATGAGTACTGTGGAAGAAGTTGCAATTATGTGACCTTCTCAATCAGGGGAACTAATGAAGCATCTACTGTAGAGGAAAACATGCTGCAGCTCTTAGGGCCAAGAGTAAAACAAGGGAGCAAGGACTGATGGATGTGTGTTTCAGACTTGTCTCGCTATTTGAAATGCTGGCTCATGGCAAAAGCTGAGTCACCTTGACCTCTCAGTGTCTGGTGCCTCTAAGCCATATGCTTTTAAAAACCAGAAATCAAAGTGGGGTAAGACCCCCCCACCCAAAGAAAGCAGTGTCATGGAGCACTTCTTTCTGAAGCGAGACTCTTCCCCAATAATGTCCAGGCAACTAAAATTTATGATGGAGAAAGCAGTCACCAATAGAGCACAGTTTTGAAAATGACTGGGAGACCCTTGTACAGAAGTTGTGTGTTTTGTGGAAGGTTTATTTACCTCATGTCACTCTCTGTTTTAAACCTGCTTCCTCTAAGTTTGAGAACTAAAGAGGTGTAGTCCATAACAAACTGTTCTGTTGTTATGGCTGACTTTAGTCATCCAATCCTATGCAATCTCGTAACTTTAGAAAGGATTATAATTTCATTTTTTTTGACTCTGGTATCCTTTTTAGATGATGAAAGTTGTTCAAGTTTATGCAGAAACACAAGAGATTAATTTGAAGGTAAGCGTTTCAGACCATGCACACTTGGTGAAGGGATGTGCATTTCCAAGAAGTGAATATTCCTGTCTTCTTTTATTTACAGGCTGATTCAGAAGTAGCGCAGGCAGGGAAGGCAGTTGCATTATACTTTGAAGATAAACTTACAGAGATCTACCCAGACAGGACCTTCCAGCCTTTGCCTGAATTTGAGCAGGAAGATGATGATGGTGAAATAACTGAGGACTCCGATGAAGATTTTATACAACCACGTAGAAAACGCCTAAAATCAGATGAGAGACCAGTGCATATAAAGTAATCTAATGATATGGACCTGAAATTTATTGTAAAAACTGTTATTTAAGTGTTCCTGGAATATTATCATGCCTACAGTGGCCATCTTGAAGAAGCTGATAGCTTTTTAAACAGTATTAGATTACAAAAAACACTTGTACAGAAAAGCATTCTCATCAAAAGGGGAAAAAAAAACTGTATTGTAAATTTTTGGTGGTGTTTCTGTTTTGTTTGGGTTTTTTTTTTTCCTTGATTATTTGCTATATTGTTTCTTTTTCCTAACGGAGGGGACACAGTTATCCTGGTCTCACAGAGAGAGGTGGATGAATGTTGAAGAGAAGCAGGTTAGAGGAGAGATGTTCCATGTACAGACAAGACTGCTTAGCAAAATGTTCTGCGGGACTGGACCAGTACAGTTTGGGTATCTGGGGTTCATGCTGGACTGCAGTATTCTTAAAGTCCCCTCTTGGTGTGAGCTTACTGCGTGTTGGTCATTGCTTTTATCATCTCATTTAAAGTGGTATTGTGAATAACTGATCTGTGTCGATCCAATTACCTAAATTTGCCTTTCTTTACTGCATTTTATGTATAGCAAAAGGAAAAAAAAAAAAAAGGAAAAAAATCATTAAACTGTTCTGAATTGGCAAGTGCAGGAGTGTGAGTTCTTGACAGATGAAAGACTAAACTGGTGGCACCAATCTCTTTTCAGTAGGGTGAGGTATATTTATTACAAATCCTGTACACAGAACATTTTAATGGCGTTGATAGCAGAATTCTTAGCATTGTGTCATCCGTCCCTGATCCCCCTAATGAGGCAGAATGTTGTCTCCAGTATTCACTGTCTAATTTTCTGTACTGAAAATCTAGACTTGAAGAGGTAATAACTGGTTGGGGTGTTTTTCCAGTCTTCCTAAATATCAGTTTCTGATAGACCACTCGGCAAACAATAACCTATTAATTACCAAATGTGTAAAATTTTCTGTATTCACTTTGTCTTATTTGTAAATAGTGAATTGAGATTTCTTGCAGATCAGCAACATTTGCTGAACTGTTTTTAAGCTAATATGTATTCTTATTAATTGTTCCTATCAAGAAAAGATTTGTAATATATGCTATTTCTAACATTGCATTCATTTTGAGGTTCTGTCTTATTTTTATTAGAGTACTACTCAGAATTTTCTTCAGAAGCAGCTTATGAGCAAAATGTCTAGAAAGATTGGGATAAATCTGTTGAGATGGGGGTTACTTGTCCATCCATTGAACAAAACACTTGCACGGGCCAGGTTTTGGCTTTTGAGTGGTTTCTGGTCAAATACTGCAAACAGAACAACCCCCCCTGTTTCCCTAAGGCATCTCTGCAGTGCCTTCCCGTTGCACGCTGCCTTCATTCCAGCATTCCTGGTGAGGAACGAGCTCACCGCGGAGTCGTTACGGTTTGAACGCTTGTTTCCTTCCTTGACAGAAATCAGTACTAGAAATAAATCTGGCATTTCTGGCCTTCGTAGAGATCTTGGTGAAGTCAGATGAAGAAATCACGTAATCGGATGAGGTCAAGTTGATGGGCTAAGTTTGCCATGAGATTTTGTGGGGATACAGCAGTAAATCACTGGGGTTTGGTATACTCAGCATGAGCGATTCCTGTGACATTGTATACACTTTACCATAATGGTAAAGATAAATATTTTAGCACAATGTATCAAACTGAGATACGCTCTCGGTAATTTTAATACAAATCACTTAAGATTTGATTTCTTTTTGTAAGATCACAGTATATGTACATTGTGACTATACCTCCCTTACAATAAACGAGGGGACTGAAGGTATTTGTAACTTCAAGCTCACTTCTTGAGATGACTCAGATGTTACACTGAAAACTCAAACTGGGTTTGGCTTTGTTTCGTTTTTAATTTCTCAGATACTAACATAGTGCCAGCTTAAATTTATTTTTTACCAATTTGTATGTGAAAGGAAAAGTAATTCTACTTAACCATATTAAATTGACAAGTAGCAAAACCTTTGCCCGTAGAAAGGATGACGTGTGTGAATAGGACACTGATAGTAATGAGGGATCATGTAATGGCTCTGTGTATTGCCTATTTATGCATTTCTAGTTTCTCAGCTTCATTTTGCAAAGGAGTATTATTAAAATCATCCTGAAATTAAGATATTTGTGAATTCTCTTCAATTGGGGTTCCTATTCTTACGGCGCTTAAGCACTTTAGGTTCTGTACCTTCAGGCCTCAACTTTTTAACTGTTTGCTCTGTCAGGCACCAGTCATGGATCCAAGTCCTGCAGATACCCACTGCCTGAACTGGAGCGTAGCACGAGGTGGTGGCATCCCAGCCTGGCTCAGAGTGGGGAAGGACCACGCTGCAGCAAGAACGGTACCCTCTGGTTTCCACCCAGACCCTGAGTGGCAGATCCCAGAGCAGATGTCTGGGTGGTTTTGGGATGGCCTCTGCAATTGGCTCGCTCCCACTGATGAGGCAGAAATGTTGTCAGACTTTGTAGGCTAGAGGCAGCCTGTCTTGAGCTGCAAGCTGCAAGGGATGCCAAGCTTTGGCCCCGATGAGAGATCAAGCTCTGCTCTTACGTGTAACCTCTGAACTTCTGGAACTGGTCCTTCCACTTAACTCATCAGTAGTATTACATGGGATTTTGACTCGTGTGCAAGAAATCTCGATTGGATTTTTGTTTATGTAGATATAAAAGCAGCAAAACAACTTCCCCCCTTCCCATTCATTTTGGAAATCGCAAGGCAACAATGATTGTGGCAAAATTAGGTAAATTCTATTTAAAACTCTGAAAGGTAAGCTCTGTTAATGGATTTCCTGATCCTAGAATCTAAATGCTCATCATAGAACTAGCAGTGGGTTTGCTCAGTCAAAACAGCTTTTTGGTGCCACGCTGTATGTAACTTGCTCACCAGCAAACGGGGTTTGTGTTAACAAGCCACTGTGTTACTCTGAGCATCCTCTCTGTGCCAGGTTGATGTGTGTGCCAGTGTTTACCCTGGGAATTGGAGCACATCATCACCAAAGCTTAGGGCAGATTGCAGCGCTCCTACACCACACCAGAAAAAGGAACTATGGGCTCTCACTTAAGACACTGGTAAAAAAGGCCATTCATGTCTCAGTTTTGTTGTAAACGACCCTGAATTTTAAGTTAATCCAAAGAAGTAAAAGGCAACTTGCTTTTGAAATGAGTGCAAAGTGTGCAGTATGCGACTCGTGGACTTCTCCATTACCTCAGCAGGTATCCTGCCATGTAGTTACTAGTGAGTAGGAATATCTTAACCAGCTGAATAGGTTATTTAACTGTGCCCTGGAATTAAGTGGCCTATAGAATAAGGCAAGAGTTACTATCCAAAAAAAAAGGATGTTCCCCAAACCTTTGAAAACAAAAATGCTCTGTTAAATACAGGGAGCTGTGTGTGTGGAATGTCACCATTGCTATTGTGACATTGGTGTCAGCACGCTCACCACTGGATCACTGGAATGTTTTATAAACGTTTCTGCAAGCCACTGGAACAGAAGTCCTTCAAATTAGCCCAAATTTGTCATTCTGTGTGTAACCGAGTTTATTGACCCGCCTCTAAAAGTTTAGGTAATGGCAACAGTACTTGAAAGCTCTGTGTACGATGTACAGGAATTTGGCTTTCCCTTGTTTTTCTTACTCTTTTCCTCAGAGACAGCAATAAAAGTGCTTTGTCTGTTGCCTTCAGCACGAGAGGAAGGAATCCTTTCCTTTGGATAGTGGTTTTATAAAGAAGTTTGTACGCCTATCACCAAGTCTAGCTTCTAAAGACAAAGTGTGCAGGAGTTCTTGACACGATAGCGTGGCATTTTATTTTAAAAATTGGGGAAAGTTGCTTATTTTTTTAACAAGTAGGCGTTTGAGTAAATAACAGAGGTACTTTTTAAAAAATAATAATAATTTATATGCCACAGTTTACATGGACACATTTCAGATTGAACATAGGCATCGTGTCCTCAGACGTGGCTATTGCTTTTATGTTCTCAAAGTTCATATATAGTAACTCTTCCACCTGGTTCCCGTGTTTGCTGATGGGGATCCTATTTCTATGCTTTCTAAAGTATCCGAATTGGCTTTCAAAAATTGCAGTTAATTTGGGTATCTTTCTTACAAGTGGACTATTAAATGCCTGCAACGCAGTGTTGGCCTTTTCTATAGAGTGACCTTGCAGCTCAAGGCTGCTTTCTTGGGAATCTATTGCTTTTCTACGAGGAGATGTGCTAAAATATTTTCTAGGTTCGACCTGCTGCAGCGTTCACTCGGAGCGAGCTACGTTTAAGAAGTGCATGTCTGCTAAGGGGGTATTTCTTAGGGTCAGAACACCATGAAACATGTATATAACCCTGTAAGGATTTGTGCAGTTGAAAGCCTGTTTTTATGTAAACATACTCATGGAAGGGTTAAATTTATGGCATTCTTTGATCAATGATTTCTTGCTTCCACTAACTGAACTGGTTCTTTTTTTTGCACATAGTAAACTTTGCTCATCTTTTACTATGACTCTTCAACAAAGTGCTGTTTCTGTGGTATTGTGTTACCTGAATGATCATATTTAACTTTTTTTAAACAAGGTTACCGTTTCAAATGGTTCTGTTCCTGTGGTTTTTGCTGGTGTGTAATAAAAAAAAACCCCAAAACCCAACCCTTTTTTTCTTTACATGGTTATTTAATACATTAGCTGCTTGTAAATATATCTTGTTAAGTGCTCTGGAATGTGCTGTAGAAGTTGTATTAGATCCGTTTGTTTGACCAAGCATTTTGTTTTGGTTATTTCTATTAAATTAGAAAAACTACTCTTTCAATTTGAGTTTCCTTTTTGCCTGTTTGCTGTTAGGTCGTTAGACGCTAATTCCTGTCCGGCACAAGATTTTTCTGCTGCTTGCAGTGTTGGAACTGCCTTGGTGAAATTTTAACTGCCACGCTTGAAGCCTGAGCACCTGAGGCTGCAGCATCTGCAGTTCTGAGACAGAAAACCCTGAAGTCTATGCTTGATTCAGAGTTTGGGTCGGAGATGCTGCCATTTCACCGCTCTGCGCTTAAATAACGTGATTCTATCTGTACCTAGGACATGAAACAGGAATGTTTTGGGGTTTCTGCAGGGTTTTTGTGCTGCTGTCATCCTGAAGTTTGGTGCAGCCTTGGAGGGCAGTTCTGAGGTGAGCAGCTGTGATCTAGGGAGTAAGGTTGGTGGCCTTGGTAAGGGAGGAGGAGTTTGCTCCTACAGCAGCAGTACGTTTTGGACTCGGTGGAAAAGCTGTTCCCCCTTTAACTGCTGTCGAGCGTGGATGCTTTGAGCTGCTCCCTCCTCCTGATAAATCCATTTTTTTGTGCTGGTGTTGCTGCTGGAGCAGGCTCAGGGAGAATTGAGCTTCCATGGCTCAGGATGTGGCCCAGGTCAACTGCACCTATACAATTTGAAGTGGGAACTAGTCTGGTTTCTCTCAACAAGAGTCAGATTAAATGATTGCGGGTCCTTCCAGGCATGGGTAGCAATTGTGCTCCAGCTGACCAGGCAGACCTGCAAGAAGAAAGTAAAGCGAGCAAGCACGTAAGCTAAAATTACCTCTGAATAATTTTTTCTGCAAGCAATGAGAGAGGTCTAGCGACCTGGAATGCCAACCATCTTGAAGGTGTGCTTTTACTTTCATAGCCTTTGTGAAGGATCTGATCCGAGCCTGTCTGTTGTTCTGTATCAGAGACTTCTACCTTCAGGCTGTAGCTCAGGAGGGTTTCTCTTGCTGTTTGTTTATTCTTTAAGTGCTTGTGGTGGCTTAGTATCACAGAAGCTCCACGGAGAGAACTGCCTCATGAAGAGAGCTACCTTCTACCAAAAGATTCTGTTAACTTCACTAAATTCACACAACTTCACCCAAGCTCCCAGGACGAGCTGGCTGCTGCAGATGCAGCTCAGCCCCTGCTCTCCTCTGGGGAACCAGATCCACCTGCACTGCCAGGGTTGGGTGCAGTCATCTCTTCAACTAAACCTGTAGAGCAACTGACTTGTTGAGAATATCTGTGTATTTCTCTCTGATAGGACACTTGAGATAAAAAATAAAAGCTTTTCATGGTACAAGACCTACTTAGCAAACATTTTGTAGCTGGTGGGTGACAAGTGATGCTGTCTGTCGCAGCTCTGCAACTAGAAGAGCTGGGGAATCATGTCTTTCAAAGATTTCTGCCACTGCAAAGAATACGTGGCCGGGATGTGCCCTTAGGGGGTGCCAAGCTGTGACTTTGACACTGGGATCTGCACAGCAGTGTCTGTCTTTCAGATCACTTTCCTAGCAGGAAGGGGTGAGCTCTGAAAGTGGCTGAAAACCTCGTTCATTTGAAATTGGTGATGTGTTGGGTGCAGTTCTGCAGCTGTTACAGGGTCTGTGCCGTGGATCTGAGCAGGGGTTTTGCAGTTGTCCTGCAGTCAAGGTGCAAATTGCCAAGCTGAAGTGTTTTCCTCTTGGTGGCTGTGTCTGCAGGCAATCCCAAAGGTAAGCTGTTTATCTGCACTGTTGGCCTTCGTGTGTTTTCAGAGGATGGAGATGTTGGAGCAACAATTCTTTCTGACAGCATGGTGTAGGGACCGTGCTCGATGGGGAATCCTGCCTTCTAAATGAAGACAGATTATCTGCTGATCTGGGGTTTAATCAGCTCAACAGAGCAGGGAAGCTGGATGCAACTCAGAGAGCTGCAGCAATGGTGTTGGGGAGCGAGGAGCTGCCTGTGAATCATCAGCCTTCTGAGGTCAGACACCCTGAACGAAAGCAGAGATCACGAGCTGTAAGTTATGCATCATCCTGGCAGGAATGTGTAAATTAACCTCTCGTTCCATGCAATCTCTTACACGGAGCGTGTCACCAGATGGTGCTCTCAACACAGCCATCTACGCGCTGGTCTCCCCCCACAAATAGCTGTGTCTCGGGAAGGGATTCTCAGGCAAGGCTGGGTTTGGATCCTGCGGTGTCAGAGGTCTCTGATGAGGACCCATCACTTGCTGGGAGTGAGGCGTGGGTGCTGTGCTGGGACCTGGGTCAGTGGTCATGTTTCCGTGGAAAGTGGGGACCTCCGTGGAGCTCTCTGCTTACGGCCAGGGTGTGTGAGCAGAGGGCTGATGCTGATGCTGTCACGGAGCACAAGGAAAGCTGGAAATGACTGGGAAGGCCTGGGCACGGCCGGCTGCAGCAGCAACCCCTGCCTCCCATCCTGGGGAAGCTCCGTGACCCTGCTGGGGAGGAGGCCAGAAGAAAAGCTGCTGCTGGAGACCTGCCTCATCTCCCTCCTCTTCATCTCCGTGACTGCAAGGCATGCAGCAGTCAGGGGAAGCTTCCAGCAAGCAGGAACTACTGCCATGGTAATCAGCTCCGTTCCCCTGTCTCTGGCTGTTGCTTTGGGCACTGTTGGTGCCAACTTCAAAGAAAAGTGGGCTTTTTGTTGGAATCGGGCAGGTAGCGTGCTCTCTGGGTGCTCTCTGAACCCCTGAGGGTCTGTTCTGGAAGGACATGCTCCTCAGTCAGGTTTTGTCATCTCGGAGATCTTTTCATGAGCAAAGTAACCGCGCTCTAACCACTGCCCGGACAGAGGCTTGCTGTGTGCTCCTGAAGGGCAAGGTCTGAGCATCACTGTGGGCAGCAGAGCTGTGCTCTGGTCCTGCAGCCAATGCTGTCTCTTGGGCTCGTGTGTCCTTGATGCTGAGCAAAGAGGTGAGACTGGGAGAGATCTGAGCCTGATGTCGGTTCCAGCCCTGGGGTTTCGTGCCCAGTCAGGCCATGAAGCAGGTGCTGGAGATGCTCAGCCTGCTTTGAGCTCGGGCACAGCTCTACTGGAACACCAGTAGAGTGTTAATAATGACCCTGGAGTGGATTTGCACCCTTGTTGTCTCTTTTCCTGTCTAATGGGAAGTACCTGGAGTACTGTGTCCAGCTCTGGAGCTCCCAGCACAAGAAGGATGTGAATCTGTTGGAGAGGGTCCAGAGGAAGGTCACAAAAATGCTCAGAGGGCTGGAGCACCTCTCCTGTGGAGACAGGCTGAGAGAGTTGGGGTTGCTCAGCCTGGGGAAGAGGAGGCTGCAGGGGGACCTTCCCGTACCTGCAAGGGGCCTGTAAGAAAGCAGGGGAGGGTCTGTTCATGAGGGTTTGTAGTGACAGCACAAGGGGGAATGGCTTTAAGCTAGAAACGGGTAGGTTTAGATTAGACAGTAGGAAAGAGTTCTAGAATATGAGGGTGATAGATCATGGGAATAGGTTGCCCAGAGAGGTGGTGGAGGCCCCATCCCTGGAGATATTCAGGCTCTGAGCAGCCTGACCTAGCTGGAGATGTCACTTCTTCTTATTGCAGTGCTGACCTTTAGAGGTCCCTTCCAACCCAATACATTCTGTGATTGCACGAAAGGAAGGGCTGTTACTATCCCAGATGAGTTAAGGACTAGTATTTAATGCTGGAAAGATAGGTGGTGCCAAAGTTGGTACTACTGAGGTATTTCACTTACTCCTTCAGCAGGTAATTGGAAGAGCTGACTGTTCAGTCTCCTGCTGAATCTGCAGTGTTCCTGGGATTGCCAGCCTCGTGCAATGCTCTCCTTCCCTCTGGAAACCAGGATTAATCAGGATGTGTCTTCAGCATTCAATACTCCGCTTTGTTATTTGGAAGTTGTCTTTCCCTAGCTCGGTGTCCAGAGCTGCAGTGTGATCTCTAACTCTGCAGTTTCTCAGTTCCCTTCCACAGCAAGTGATCTGATACTCAGTGTGCTGCTGGCTCACGGGGTTACCGTGGACATGGCGAGCCAATTTAATCTTCTGCCCAATTATAATCAATCTAATTCTCCTCCAGATACACGCAGACCCAGTATCCTTTTAGTCTCTGAGCAGAACATAAACGTGTCAGGCCGTCTTATTTGCTGCTGGCTGTTGAAAACTAAATTCTGCAGAAAGTAATTCGATAAGGTTATTGCTGGTCCTGGAGACTCTCTCTGCCTCTGCACTTGCAAGGAGCCCTCTCTCTGGGTGATGGGCACCGTGACTGGCTTCACAGAGAAGGCTTTCTGGATGCATGTCTGAGATGGGATTGATGGTGGCCACGTTTGTAGGAGGTGGAAGTTGACAGACCTTCATCAAAATTAGCAGAAGACCTGTACCCCTGTTTACTTGATGAGATATTTCTTCCTTTAAACTAAACAATGTTCTCTCTTGTTCCCAAGCTCTAGTAATCCTGTGTAGAGGTGATGTTGGCAGAGTGACCTGAGCCAGGAGGGTTCTGGCAGGGCGGTTGTGAGAGTCTGGACAGGGTCTGGGGCTGGGACCCCTGACATCCTGGAGCAGGTACCTCCCAGGGACAGAGTGCTGCAGGCTTTGGGCCCATCACCCTCTGCACATCTGGGGTTGTTGCCTTTGACAGCACTCTGCTGGGATGATGGAGGACAGATCCCTGACAGAGCAGTGGTGGGCAGGATGTTTGACTATTATCTAAGCAGACCTAAGTAAACAACTTTTTGCCAGTGCTAATGGCTCTGTGTCCTTGCCTCTTGTCATTTTAGAACCTTGGGAAATAATGTTATCAGGCAGTAAGTAGACTTTAAAAACCACACAACCCAGTGAAATCCTCTTGGCCCTGAGATTTGATGCTGAGAGGAGCAGCAAACACCCAGCAATGAGGCAAACACGATCCTTTTTCTCCCCTGTCCCAGCCAATTCCCCAGGGTTGAGCCCTCAGGTGCTGGTGGTGGGCTAGGAGAGCCTGTTGGGATGGGCAGCCTGTTGGGATGGGCAGCCTGTTGGGATG
>JANVCC010000045.1:1450310-1513105 GCA_025345505.1 Todiramphus chloris collaris
GGGCAGCCTGTTGGGATGGGCAGCCTGTTGGGATGAGCAGCCTGTTGCTTTTCTTCTGTTGCATGGCTCTCCTGCTCTTTCCATGGGCAGCTAGCAAGGGCACCCTTGTTCCAAACTGCAGGACCCCATGCTGCTCTTTCTGGGGGCTGTGAAGCTCTGGGAAAGGAGATGCCACACTTGGGAAAGCCCCGTGTCCTGCATGGGTAAAAGATGAGGCTGGTTATGTTTCCCTGTGAGGATCCTTGGGAACTGAGAGGATTGCCAACACTTCTGCTGTTAACTCTTCTGACCACTGGTGCTTGTGGAAGGACATTATTAAGTAGTCAAGTGATTTGCAAGGATTTTCTTTTTACTAACAGTATTGCAAACGGTGCTTTGGGCTGCCAGGGACAATCCTTCCAGAGGATGCTCTAAGGGTAAACTGCACCTGTACCAGAGATCTCCAGGAGCAGGTGCTGGGCCTGTCTGGAAAGCTCCCTTTGAGAGAAGACCAGAGGGTCCTGTGGGGTGTCGGGTGGGGAAGGCAAATCCTACAGTTCCACGGTGCTCTCTGGAGGCTGGTGGAGCAGGTTAAAGAGCGCTCAGGATTCTTTTCACAGTTTAATTTTCTCCTGAAATAAAAACACGAGAGCATTTTCTCTCGGAGGCACAGTTGTGCACCATTGTTTTTGTTTTCCCTGTTACAGAAATACTGCTATTTTTATTACTAGGATTTCCACTGGGAGGGATAAAAATACCTAGAATACAGCAAATACTTTGTAAGCACGCTGCAGGGGGGAACGGCTTATAACTCCTTATTTTCCATTACTGATATCAATTTAGCCTGTTTCTTTCAAAAGCTTGAGATTAAATGTATTCTGCTTTGTTTTTCTGTTTCCCTGAAGACAGTCGTGGTTTAAAGCCCGTGCTAATTCCGAGGAGGATTGGGGGTGCAACCTCCTGCTCTCTCTGCCAGATGTTTTTGCCTCTAGTGTAGGAGAAAGGTGGTTGCAGATGGATGTGTTCAGTCTCTTACCCTGCTCTGCAGACACATGGGATTTTTCCAGCTTTCTATCCATCTCTCTGGTGGACAAAAGGATCTGGGGAGGCGGGGAGAAAAAAAATTCTCACTGGTCTAGATGCTAGAAATATTTCCTGATAGAAACTGTGCTGAGATAAAGCCGTATGTGGGGTGGTCCAGGGCTGTTTCACATCTAAAGGTTGCACCCTCCCCATGGCTGCTGGACTCCCTGAGCACATGGGCTTGAGATGAACCACCAGTGGAAATCACTGCCCAAGTGTTCCTGCTCTAGAAGCACTTAATGCTGCCAGGGAAAACCTGGAGCCTACTGCAATGGTGCTTAAAAGGGCTTCCCTCTGCTTTCCTGAATTACAGTGACTGAGGAGTGTATGGGAGCAAAGAATCCTTGGGAATCTTTAGCACTTAATTACTGAAGGCAAGTTTTAAACCATCTTCTGGGTTCTGACACCAGCATTTAATTGGCCTTCAAGGGAAGCTCAGTCTTTTTAAAATAAATCATGCAGCAGTACAGATAAGAGCATCCATGGCACAGAGGGTTGAAATGAGACCCTGAAAGCAGCGGTTTTTCATCTCTTCTCAGAAGTTGGCTGTGTTAACATCTGGTGTTAACATTTATGCAAAGGCCAGCTCAATCCTTCCAATAGCTGCCTACCAGAAACAGCCACATTTTGGGGTTTCAAAGAATTGCAGGCACATCATTTTGACCTGGGGGTAGATAATGAGTGTCTTCACAAATCAGGCTGAGGAACTGAAATAGCTCTAATCCCAGCCCAACGCTCATTCCTGCGAGGTGCAACCGTGTTGGGGTAACAGGATTTGCTGCCATAATCCTCCTGAAATGTAGGTTCTGAAAAACCTTAGCTTGTCATACTGAGGCAGGGCTGACAGGGCTTTGGGGCAGTGTGTGTCACCAGGACCACGTGTCACCAGGACCATGCACACCAGGCTTGGATTCAACCTTGGCTTGGATTCAAGCAAGTCCTTGGGCAGGTACCTCGGAGAGGGCCCTGGGCTCTCACTTCATTAATTGTATTGAGATTGGGGCTCGTGTTCAAGGCAGATGCTTGGGGAATGGAAGGTCAGAGTTCCTCAAGCTATTTAGCTAATGGCTTTTGGGCATGGCTGGTAGCTGCGGCATCGCAACCACAGCTCTTTGATACGATCTCATCTGATGTCTCTCAGCCATCTGATGCTGCTGGAGCAGAAATGGCTTTTTAAAGCTTCCAGCCCTGCCAAGTCATGCCGTGACTGTTCACCTTGAGGATATGCAAAGATTCCAGGTCAATAAATTTCAGAAGTTCCGTCACCAGAAAACAATTTCTGATGGTAGCCCTGCCCCTGGAAAGCTTCTTGCCTGGATGCACTCAGCTTCAAAGAACTCTGGCCTTCGGTGTCCATTTTTTTGTGCAATCAGCTGCAATGCCTCTTGGAATCCATGACACCAACCCAGGACACCAACCCAGATTTTCTTGCCATTAAACCAAGCAGCAACTTGCTGCCACTTGAGGACAGGAGCTTGCTGCAGGTCCTGCTTTCCCCTTGCCACAGCATCCTTCTTGCTGTGCAGGTTCATCGCGCGCCGTCTGAGGAAGCGAGTGAATTGTTTGTCTTCAAACTCAGAGCCTGCTTGCAGTGCAGCCTGGGGGCTGTTGCTTTAAGCTACAAATTCAGGAGTATTTTTTCCTCTCTTCTTCCTTGTGTTGCCAGGATATTCACGGAGAGGAGTGTCTGGAATAAGTGCTCCCAAGAAAGCTTATGTGGGGCACGAGCAGCCACTGTGCAGCCAGGAGAGAGCAGGTACCCAGGAGTGGAGAAACAGCATCTCCTTTATGTCCCTAGTATTGCTCTGTGCAATAAACCTCGGTGAGTTTTATTGCTGAGCAGCACGAGGGACCAGGGTCCCGGAGACCTTTGCGTCGGCGAATGTTTCTGCTGGTGAGGACCAGAGGAGCAGTTTGTGCTTTTTTGTGCAAAACAGCGTAAATCATCGCTCTTTGGGGAAAGCACAGCTCTGCCTGACTACCTTCTCCACCTTGGGAGGTGCTTCTTTTTTTTTTGCTGTTCTGTTACCAGCAGAAATGCAAAGCTCTGCCCGCTCCACACGCTCCTGGGGCAGAGGCAAGAGCCTGCTGCTGCCTGGCAGCTCTGGGCTGCACAGTCCACTGCAGGTTTAACTTGGCACAGAGCTTGTTTAAACATTTCTTTCCCAAAGTTAGTTTAAGCTCAATTCCTGCTTCTAGTATGGGATTTCAAACCATTCCTAAAGCTCTGTCTCCGCTGTGACAAGCAGGGTAATCCCCTCCAGAGATGAGGATGCTGGTTCTGCTCGCTGCTCGCCCACCAGCAGCCACCACGGGAGAGCTGCAGCTCAGAGGGGCACGCAAAGGTCCGTGGCAATGCATGTTCCATTTACACACAGATGGCGCGTGGACCTTGCCAAGCGCTCCGGATCAGCATCGCTTCTTCCTGGCAAGGAGCTCCGAGTAATTTTTGAGCTGTTTCCAATTATCGTATTAACTGGGAGAATAAACAATACCATGCAATGTCAGAACTGGCATGAATCAATGCTGTTGCTCCCTCTCCAGACTGGGTTATTATTAAAAAAACAAAAAAAAAACCCCCACAAAAAACCCAGCTTCAAATAGATCCTAATCCAAATTAAATGAATATCGTGTTCTATCTCAGCTGGACAAATATATTTGTGATTCCACCTCAAGTAGGGCACGGGTCCCATAGGTGTGATGCAAACTACAGCCCATATCTTCATTCATTTAACGATCTCATCTGAAGTGATTAATACAAAGGCAACTCGAGAGCACCTCTGTTGCGTGGAACGCATCTCTCTGTGCATCCCGAGTCTGCTGAGCCATTTTTCCCCCTGATGTTTATTCAGCTCCCTTCTGGACTAGCTACTGATGCAGCCTTTTCTCTTTAACTGTTAGCTCTGCCTCTCGGTGTGACACCAGGGCACTGGACGGGGGGAAGATAAATGTGAGGGGAGAGCACGCCCCGCTTTCCTAAATGCCACGTGAAAAGCTGCAGGGGAAAGCTTGTCAGACACAGAGAGCCCAAAATGCCAGGGCAGATGCGGGTGAGACAAAGCTGCTGAGCCCCTTCGGAGATCATCGGCTCTGCCTGGGTCCCTGGCAGCATTGGGGGGGGTATTTGTCTCTGCTGTTTGTACTGGAAGAGGGAAATGTGGCTTAGGGGAGAAATTTGGCCTCAAAGTACAAACACAGGCTGCAAAAAGGCTGCTCTCCAGCAAGGCTGGTAACCTCTGATGTGTAAATGAAGGTGCATAATTGACCCAAGGTGACTTCGGATTTAAAAGTAAAAAGTTCTCGGTATTACCTTTGAAATGGAATTAGCTTATTTCCTAATAACTGAATTTTATTATTGATTTCTCTGTTACAAGCACTCAATTGGACATTAACCTTTTTCTAAGGGTTTGGTTGGGTTTGTTGGTTTGTTTGGTTTTTTTTTTTTTCCCCCCTATTGAAATCTCTTTAAGGTAAATTCAAATTTCAAATGCAATACTCAACTGATGTATTCCAGGAATTCCTTGGTGTCATTCTTGGTTGCTCAGGCAAAACCCATTTGCTGTGCTGGGGAGATGTGGCGATGGT
The DNA here is from genome assembly GCA_025345505.1 of Todiramphus chloris collaris. Lineage (NCBI taxonomy): Eukaryota > Metazoa > Chordata > Aves > Coraciiformes > Alcedinidae > Todiramphus > Todiramphus chloris. The sequence goes on from JANVCC010000045.1 coordinate 1,454,958, forward strand.
ATCATTGGCCAGGGGCTCACTTGCATCCCCTTGGCTCTCACTCTCTTTTGGTTTTGGGAGTCTGGGATAAAGGTGTCCCTGAGGAAGCAATGAGAGGAGGAGCAGAGAAAAGATCCTGCTCTCTCACCAGGTCCTGGTCAGCTCCTTTCTTGGCAGGGCTGTGGGCAGGACAGCACTGGCAGGCACAGGACCATTGCCAATAGCTGTTATGAAGCATCATCTGACATGTGCTGTGTTCAGTTCTGGAGTCCTCAGCATAGGAAAGACACGGACCTGCTCGAGTGAGTCTAGAGGAGGCCACAAAGACGATCTGAGGGGCTGGAGCACCTCTTCTGTGAAGACAGGCTGGGAGAGCTGGGCTTGTTCAGCCTGGAGAAGGGAAGGCTCTGGGGAGACCGTGGAGCAGCCTTCTAGTACCGAGGTGGGGGTAGATACTGCAAGGGGACCTCCAGGGAAGATGGGCACAGACTTTTTGCAAGTGCATTTGGTGATAGGATGAGGGGCAATGACTTTAACTGAGAGAAGGTAGGTTCAGGTTAGACGTAAGGAGGACGTTCTTCACTCATAAGGTTGGTGTGTCACGGGCACAGGTTGCCCAGAGAGGCTGTGGATGTCCCATCCCTGGAAGTGTTCAAGGTCACGTTGGATGGGGCTTTGAGCAGCCTGCTCTAGTGGGAGGTGTCCGTGGTCATGGTGGGGGGGGGGGGTGTTGGAGCTGGATGATCCATAGTGTCCCTTCCAACCCAAACCATTCAATGTGATTCTACGATGAATGTAATGCAAACAGCACCTGAACTTGAGCTCCTGCCAAACTACTGGTGTAGCTTCCAGCCTTGCAAAGTCTGGAACCTCTACTCAGTAAACACAGACCTTTGCAAGCTGTGGTGCTGCCAGCGAGCAGCTGGTGATGTTGGTGTTTGCCTGCATGTGGCAAAGGCTTTCAGAAATAGTTCCTAATCTGCAGGTATGCTTCAGCCTCTTGGCAGCAGGCATTTATAGAGCACTGACCGGGAGGTGGTAGTGTCTAATTAAAAGTGTGTCTTTGTGACCAGTTGCAGGATATTGCTGTCTTGCTGTACTGCTATAAAAGATTTCACTCACGTTGTCTTGGCAACGGAAGTTTTTGGGAGGAGAAGTGCTTAGCAGGTAGGTTGCTTCTGCCAGATTGAGGTTGCCACGCTGGCTAGAGCCCTGTGGCAGAAGCTTGTGCTCAGCTGGCAACGGTGGGGTGTCCAAAACACATTGAGTTGGGAAAGGAGGCAGGAAGGACCGGTGTGACCAAAAGGGTCCTGTCTGCAGCCGCACAGGGGTGTCGGAGCAGTGCCGTTGATGGTGTGGCTGCCACGTGCCCCTCGGCTGCTGCCATGGGCCCCTTGTGTTGGGAGCAACTGGTGAAGCTGGAGAATTTACCCTGGGGTTCATTCAGGCAGCAAGGCAGGGCGAGCGCAGGGCTGCCTGCTGGGTGGGCACTGGCAGCCCCAGCAGAGCTGCGGCGAGGTGGGAGGGCATCTTCACAGAATCACAGGATGGCAGGGGTTGGACGTGACCTCCAAAGAGCGAGTCCAACCCCTCTGCCAAACCTAGGGCAGATCCCTCAGAAATGCATCCAGACAGGTCTTGAAAGCCTCCAGAGAAGGAAAAGCACCTTGGTCACGCTGACCTGTGGGAGAGGTTTGGGGCAGCTCTGGGACAACACCAATTCCCTGACACCCAGCCCCTGTTGCCCCCCAGAATTGGCCAGGGTCCAGGCAGGAGGAGGCAGCAGGAGAGGCACCTGGAGTAGATCCTGGAGTTCCCAGCCTGGGAATTCAGACACGGAGCTGCTGAGAGCTTTGCTGCCTTGCAGGAGCCTGCGTGGCTGGGCTGGAGGGTTGTTAGAGGACCTGTGCTCCAGGGATGCTCGGTGCTCGAGTAACTCCCAGGACTCCCTGTGGTGTGGTAACTCCAAGTGCTTCACCAAGTAATTAACAGGCAAACACAGCGGCAGGAATCTAAACATGCTCTGTTGTGATGTGGGGCTGAGAGACCTGTGGAGCTTTAGCCCTGGCTCTCCAGCATGCTCATTATATTTGCAGTAGCTTCTCTGCTCCAGAAGCTGCAAGAAATCATTCTGCTGTACATAATTTTAATTGCCTGTTATACAATTGCTTCTTCTCCCATGCCTGTCAAATACATTCTCTGTTCAAAAGTGTCTCTCTGTCATGTGGCACGACCTGTCTGCCAAATTACAATAGGAATAAAAAAAAAAAAAAACACCAAACCACCGCAGAAAACAAAAGAAAATAAAAATCTAATTATGAACCAGAACATCGTTCTCATCCCTCGTGCCATCTGCAGCCTGCTGTGGTAGGGCCAGCACAAACACATCAATAAAAACTGCTGCTTCTCCTGCGTTGCCCTCGGCAGTTGTAAGCAGTTTGTGGGGGGTTCGTGAGCGTGCTCTCGTTTCTCTTCTCTGATCCTGTGCCGTCCTCAGCCGGAAAAATTTCCTCATTCACTGATTTTATTATTTTTAATTTTATTTTCTTAAATTGCTCCGGGGCTGGGATTTGAAAGCGCACCTGAAGAAGGGACCTGGGCCGGCAACGAAGGCGTTAAACAGAATTATCTGGGCTGCAGCGGAGGGCAGAAACTGGATTTGGTAGGAGGTTCTTTGCCTGGAACACGCCTTGGCAGTAAACACATCTCTGAGCTCAGAGGCAATAAGGCACCGGGAGCAGTGGCAGGACCGCAGTGAGCTGGGGACTGCCCCGAGCCTCCCGGCTCCGCGTTCCCAGGAGGGTTTGTGGGGCTGGAGCGTTGCCTGGCACAGGGTGTCCCTTGGGGAGGGTGGCACTGCTGAGTCTGCTCCCGTGATTAAAAACAAACCGACCCTCTTTGCCCAGTTGGACTTTCTTAGAGAGCAGAGGGGGAGAGCAGAGGATGCTGTGTGGGAGATGAGTGGTTCCAAGGATGACAGCCGTTGTCAGAAGGCAGTCCGCATTGTCACCGAGCTCTGCCGGAAGAAAAGCCTGCCTAGCTTGGACCTGGACACTTGCAGGGAATTCCTCCTGCTGCCTTCTGACCAGAGCCTGATTATCTCCGAGCCAGGTACAGTACTCTGGTCCTGTCTGCTCGAGGGATGCTGGTGACCCTCACAGCTGGAGGAAGGCAGGAGGACTCTCCAAGGGGAGGGAAGCATCTGCAAGCCCCGTGTTAGGCTCAGGGGGACTGGTCCCAGCACACATCCCTGTGTGGTTATTTTCCTTTCCACGTGAGGCTGGGTGAAGTTTTGGGTGCAAGTCCAGCCTCACCTGTTGATGAGAAATGGTGTAGCCTGGGGGGGACGGCTGCACGGAGGGGCAGGACGGGTGCTACGGGCTGGTGAGGAGGTGGGTAATGAGATAAAGTTTCTGTGAAAGATCCTGATTTGTCAGAAAACATAGACTCCTGTCCTGTATAAACCAAAAAGCACTAAAAAGCCTGCTGAATTGGCTAAGGTGGCAAGTGCTGGTTGCTGTTATCCCAGTTTGAGGAAGAGAGAGACTGGTGTGGATTATTGTTCACCAGTCAGATATGTTAATGTGCTCTCAAGTAGTTGTTTTACTTTCCCAAAGAACTGCTTGGAGTTGTTCCTCACCAGCTTGTAGAGCTAGGGAGACACTGGCACGTCAGCGCTGAACCAGGAGCAAGCACCCTGCTCTCAGAGCAGAGGGGCATTTCTTCCTTGCAAGGCAGTTAATTTTCTGCACGCTTCTGCTCACAGCTTCTTGTTCCAGAGAGGTCATCTTCTGCTGTAACTTGTCAGGGGGAGCTGACATCCCAGGCTCACAGGCTGAGGAGCAAGCAGCAAAATGCCAAGCTTTAGCATTTATTGGTATCGAGCTGTAAGGTGTTTGTGGTTTAGACCATTTGTGTGAGGTGCTTCTCTTAAGGTTCCCGTAGCTGATGCTCTACCAACCCAGACTAAGTTTTCAGAAACTTTTCTCCTCTCCTTCTGAGGACCCCAGTGCAACACAGTAGCCCTGCCCAAGGCTTTCTGTGTTATCTTGCTTCTGTTCCTCCTGCCTCTCTCTGCCTCTCTCTCTTCTCGTGCTGGGATGCGATTGGCACCCAGAGCAGCTCTCCGTTTGTGCTGGGCTTGTGCCACCCGCTTGCAGCAGTGCTTCCACCACTGCTCTGGCAGTTTGTCCAGCTCAACACCTTCCCTTCACGTCCCGCTCTGCTTGTAACTTCATTGTCCTCTTAAAATGGCTTTGCTCTATACCTGCTTGTTCCAAAGGCCTCTTACCTGGTGCTGTCCTGCGTTGCATCCAGTGCAGCTGCTTTCTCTGTTGCAAATAACTTCCCGTGTTGCTTTGTATTTCCTTAACATCGGTGCCAAAATGAACATCTTCCTGACTGTGGCAGAAATACCCGTGCTGCTCTTCTTCCGTCCGTCCTGCTGCGCCAGGCTGGCATCTCTTCAGGATGTCGTTTTCAGGTTGTGATCGCATCATCATACGCCTTTAATATCTCCAGTGTCTGTCTGCTCTGCTCCCTGGTTCAAGTGTCAGGCTCTACCCTGGTGCCTTGGGCAAGGCACGCTGGGCTGGCTGCCTGCACCGGCTGCATTAACGGCTACTGCCGCCCTCTCTGCTCTGCACAACTTGGCCCATGTTTATGTCTAGACAGCACCGAGGACGCTGCTTGGGCCAACGGGTACTCATATTTCTCAAAAGCCTGGATGTGAAACTGCTCCAGCAAGGGCAGTAAATCTGCTTGCATTGAGTGTTACCTAATGCAGCAGTTCAGGTGGTAGGATGCTTTTCCCATTAATATCTGGATGTTTATCTGGGTATCTGCATTTGTGCTTTGTCCATTTGAACTGAAGATTCACATTAAGCAGATTTGCTGTCGGCTACCTGGGAGTCCTACGGTCAGATCTGGCAAGTCCCTCCTCATAAAGAGGTGCAAATAAAGAGTGAGGTTGGGCAGTGATATGGCTTTGGCACTGGGTGTCCTATCCACACCAACAGTAGCTGTCCAGTACAGGATCCTGCCCAGGGGTGCCTGTGCTGGACAGCTCAGCTTCAGCAGCCTGGATGCAAAGTTTGCTGGCGTACAAGTGGCCCTATTTGTCATCATCACATGCAGTCAATGGCTCCTCTCTCATTTTGTTACCTCCTGGATGAATCTATTAGCTAATGGGTCAATCAGCTTGGCTTGCCAAGTGTCTCGATCAAGTTCACAGCGCTTGGGAGCTGGCAGATGAAAGCACCTGATGCTGCCAAAGCTGGGAGCAGGGGCTGCTTCTGCACAGCTCTGCTTGCCGTTACACCTCTGAGGTGGTTGGGTCTTTTTACAATGATTCTGTGTATTGATGGAGAGCAGTATCTTCTGGTGATGCTGCGGGGTTGCAGAGAAAGTAGCCAGGTACCACTGGCTTTCTTGAACTGCATCTGACAGTGGAAAAATCCCCTGCGAAAGCAAGGTTAAAAATATAAAAATATTGCTGAGTAGTTTATGTAAGAATATCTCAAAGGATGGTCTTATGCAGTGATTTTTGGTTTGTTTTTTTTTTTTTTAAACCACTTTGGACTGACTGTGGAAAGAGCTACTGTGTTTAAAGTGGATGCTCCTCTACTCTCTGTACCTCGGGTTACGTAACGGCCGATTCTTCTATATAAAGTCACTAAGAGAAATATAGCTGCAGCTTTTCTCCGGCGTGCCATACGTTACTGTACACCCAACAAAGGAGCAGTGCAGGCTGCTGCTGCTGGCTAGCAATCCAGCAGCTAAGCATGTCAGAAAAATAAGGTACTTGGATGAGGAAGGCTTTGGTATCGATGCGTCAGCGGGTACGTGAGGGTGAGCTTCGCCTGCAGTTTGGCCCGTGGCAGTGCCAGGAATAGAACCGATCTCTTGGCAGTGGGCCCTGAGATCGAGCAAAATGCAGCATCCTTTTGTTGTGCCTATCTGAAATCCTCCCCCGTAGCTCCCTCCATCTGATAGCTCTCTTCCCTGCCAGTCCTCAGCTGTTGTGCAGTGATGCTGTGAGTGTGACCAGGACACAGGCGGGAGCTTAGACAGTGGAGATGCCTGGGATACGGGGATGAGATTTACCATGGCAGTGACTGCCTTAAATAAACGGGATCAGTTCTCTGTCCCGAAGGGGCAGCGAGTGCTCGAGGATACAGCTGAGAGAATTTGTGGACAAGCCCTAGTGATGTCCATACAGGAAGGCTATGGATGTGCTGGAACGTGTCCAGAGAAGGGCCAGGAGGATGCTCAGAGGCTGGAGCAGCTCTCCTATGGGGACAGACTGAGAGAGCTGGGGTTGTTCATGCTGGAGAAGAGAAGGCTCTGAGGAGACCTTATTGTGGCCTTCCAGTCTCTGAAGGGGGCTCCAAGAAAGCTGGGGAGGGGCTTTTTAGGATGTTGGGAAGTGGTAGGACTGGAGGGAATGGATTAAAACTAGAGGTGGGTAGTTTCAGATTAGACATTAGGAAGAAGTTCTTCCCCATGAGGGTGGTGAGACACTGGCACAGGTTGCCCAGAGAGGGGGTGGAAGCCCCATCCTTGGAAGTTTTTAAGGCCAGGCTGGATGGGGCTGTGAGCACCCTGCTCTAGGGGAGGGGTCCCTGCCCATGGCAGGGGGGTTGGAATGAGGTGATCTTTAAGGTCCCTTCCAACCCAGACAGTTCTATGATGCTGTGTGCAGAGGAGGTGGCTGATGATAGCAGGGAGCCCACGCTGCCAGAGTCCCGTGGGAACGCTGCGCTGGGCACAGCCAGCCACCCCATGTCACCCAGTCCCTCTGCCCATGGGAGGGGAGCAAAGGTCTCCAGGGTCATTGGGAAGTAGGGTGCCAAACCCTGCTCCCCAGGGCGCCAAACCCTGCTCCCCAGGGCCTGCTGCAAGCTCCTGTGATGGAATGAGCACTCCTGGGCTGTTCCTGCCCAGGGCTGATTTCAGGGCTATGGGAAGCCTATGGGCAGCTTGGCTCCAGCCTGTCAGCATCCCTGGGTGTCAGGCACCGTGTCATGCCCTGCACAGCTCTTGCCACCCTGAAGTGTGACATGTGCCTGCCTGCACAGTCAGATGGTTGCTCAGTTTGGACTGAAGTGCGTTACCAACTCACTCCCAGCATTCATCCGAAGCTGGTTCCACTCCCCGTGGGTGTGCGGTGCCAGGTTCTGGCTGTGGCCAGAGGCTACCACCCGGTCCCGGGAAGTGGTGCCAGGCAGGGGATGGTACAGAAGATGGGAGCTTGACTCCACAGAGCAATTTAAGAATAAAATGATCACTCTGACATGAACACACAGAACTGGTGGATTGTGACTGGAGCCCGTGGCTTGTGGTGCGTGTGGACTTTAAAGGATGGTGCGTGGGTATGGCAGGGAATCTACCCCAGCATCAGAGCCCACCCAGGAGCAACCCTCTGGCTTTGGTTTCTAGCTCCAGCACTACTACATCACTACTTTCTAGAACGTGAAGGTGTTGTGCTTGGGTTTTTTTCTTTTCCTCAGCATGCTAATTTTGTAAAAACCTTCACTGCCCTGTTGGATAAGTACGGGCTGCACTGGATGCTGTAAAAATCACTGCCCTGGCAGATAAGTACGGGCTGCAAAGGATGCTGTAAAAATCACTGTCCTGTTGGATAAGTACGGGCTGCAATGGATGCTGTGCCAGCAGCCACAGTTTGCCTGCCCTCCTCAAACCCTTCCCGAGCCACCCCAGCAAAATGCTCCAGTGTTTTCCCCATGCGGGGGGGGGGCAAGAACAAGAACAGCTGGGGAAAAACTCAAAACCAGAAGAGACTTTGTGATCATTTCTGCTTTGTCAGCTATCCTTCCGCGCCCCAACCCCGCAGGAATCCCGAGCACAGGGAGTGTTTTGCCCTTCGTGTGAACTGTTGGTCTGAAACTTCGCGATGCGGGCGGTGCAGCTTGTACGGCGCCGAACGCCCTCCTGGCACTTCAAATACTATTAAAATGTTAAAGCCACAAGTACATAAGTGTTCTTGCTGCAGGCAGGAAAAGGGGTGACTTTTTGTGCCATAGAGAGCTGGGTTTTTTCATCGCTGTAACGTCAATGTGGAAGGTTCACTTTTGTGTGGGGAAAATTGCTTCTGGAGTATTTTTCTTGGGAAGAATTTCTCCCTTGGTAGGAGAGGTTGACTAATGGAAAATTGGTGACACTCCCATTCACTCATCTGGGATACCTGGGATATGGGCAACTCTTGAATTTACTTACCAGCTGTAATAACACCCTTCTCTGAATCACCGTTTGCGTGTCTTTTAAGTAAATGCAATGAGAAATAAAGCCCCCCATGAAAAGTTCATGTTCATCACCGAAGCTTGTATTTCCAGAGGCCAGGCATGTGAGCAGCAGCACCTTGGGGCAAAGATCTTCCTTCTCATGGAGGAATGAGCTTGCAAAATGGATCTTGCCTTTCTCTGCGAGCGCCTGGTCCGCCAGCAAAGAGGCAGGCAGGGCTCTGCGCAGCAGATTTGCTCTTTAGCTCGAGCAAAACAGGTCTGTGCTGTGATCCCGAGGGGGTCGGGTTCAGACCTTGCTCCTGGAGGAAGGTTTGCGAAGCTGTATTAAACCAAGGTTAAAACCAGCCCCTTCAGCTGAGGGAAAAATGGATTATATGGGCTGGCTGTGAACTTGTCTGTCTCCTTACGGATTGTGCGTGGACCTGTGACTCCACAGCCACCCCTGGCTCTGCTCCCCGATGGTCCTGGGAGATAAAATGCACCTACGGAGCGCGCGTGGCTGGGAGCCCTGTAGGTACCTCTCTGCAGAGATGCAGGTTTGCCTCTGCCGAGGCGCTGCCGGTTGCCTCGCTGCCGAAGCAGAACGGGGAGGCTGCTCATGTTGGTAGGTTGGTGGGTTTTTTTTTTTTTTTTACGGACCTCAGAGCCTGTTCCAGTGCAGCTGCAGTAGCCTCATGCATAGTCAGGGATCAGCATCTCCAACTCCATAGAAACAGGCAGCCAGCTTGCTGCTGGTGGTAATCGAGTGTGAGAGCTGGCTGAGGACAGTGCCCGGAGCCTGAGCTGAGGAGCAGGTACCTCTTTGGTAAGTCCACATTTCTGAAGTTACTTTGTTTTTTTTTTTTTTGCCTTGTTTTCATAACATGGAGCCTCTTTTCCATAACAAACCTTTTGCTTCAGCAGTTCCTGTCTTTGCTGTTGAAATGTTTTCTTCTGCTTTCAGTATTCTCCCTACGTTTCTCCGATGCCAAACATGTGCTGTTAGCTAGTTCAACTCAGGGCATAGCCCGACTTTGATCTTCTCCATCATTTCATGGGATGGCTCTGAGAAGCTGGCATCTTTGTGTTTGCAGGTGTGTGTTGCTGGACACCTCTGCTTTGCTGAAGTCCTAGCAGTGGGATGTGCACACAGGATGCATTCGCTGCCAGTCCTGTAGCCTCGCATGTGTGCATTCATTGTTTGGAGGCAAAACCAGAGCCACAGCTGGATCTTGTGTCTGACACAGTTTCTTCGTGTAACTAGTTTGAACTACCCTTGTTTTTCTTACCTCTTTCTTCTTCACGCTGTTTTGCATTTCTAGGTACAACTGCATATCCTTCCTTAGGACCCCAAATGTCCATCTCCTGTTAGTTAGGCAGCTTTTTCTAGCTTTAATCTGTGTCCTTTCCTTTTAAAAGATGCTAATATCTATTTTCCCTTCCTATCTGCGCGTTGCAAAATCAGGAAGATTTGAACAGCCCCTCATTGTTTCAATGCAGAGGACTCACTAACAGAGCAGTGAGTTATGCTTGGGAAAGGTGTGATTTGTCTCCCTGCCACTCATTGTCTTTAATTATAATTGTACATTGCAAAATGGCATCCTAGAGAGAGAGAGAGAGAAGGGATGTTTGGCGTGACTGCACAATAAGTGTGCATTTTCCATGCCTGTGGAAGAGAAAAACAAAAAAAAAAGAAAGTTCTTCTGCTGGGTGCCTTGTGCATCGTGAAACTGCAGATGCTAATTAAGGCCGCCTTTCTGTTCAGTTCAGTTTGTTATGCTGTAGCAGGTTTAGTGTTTGACAACATCACAGGAAACTGTGCAGCGAAGACTAAAGGCAGGATGCCAGAAGCTCAGTTGATACAATCCCTTTCAAAAGCATCGTTAGGATGTACAGCCCTAGAGCTGTTGGTTCCATGGAATAATAACTGCTCGGAAATTCTAGCACGGCGGTGTCTCCGGCAATGTGAGTATGACTCTGATTTTCCTCTGCATGTTTGTAACTGCTGCAAAGAAAGGCATGTGCTCCTGTTAGCAACGCAGGGTTAGGCGAGTACCCCGAGCATCTCCTTAAACGCATCCCTTCCACAGGCAGCTCTTCATCTCTTGGATGTCTGTGAGTATTTGCTCCGAGTTATTTCAACTCAGTTCTGAATCCGGTCTCTGGTCGAAATGTTCCTGCTAAAAGGATTCTGAGCTGCATGACATGGAGTGATGTGAGTCGCTGGAAAAGGGAAAAAGGAATCTCAGAATCCATTTAAGAAATCTGGAGGATCAGGCAGTCCAGCCTGGACGTGTAGGATGCTTTAGGGGTTAAAGATCTCTGTCTTTGTTACAAGCTAATGGAAGCAGCAGCAGCAGCAGCAGCTGCTAATGCCAGGAGCAGAGCCATTCGGGGAGGAAGTTCCCGATCATTCAGCAGAGCTTGAACAAAGAAACGCTCCCTTGTAAGTGCTGCATTCCAGCGCAGGGTCTCTGGACCAAGTAGCTGGTCCCATGCGGATGGGTGGCTGGGGGATCCTTCCCGGCTGCTCCACAGACCTGGTGCTGTTCTGCCCCATGGAGCAGACTCTTTTGTGTGCCAGGTTTTATCAGCATGACAAGTTGAGAGAGAGAGAGAGAGTGTGCATGAGAGGGACTTACATGGTCATCCTGTGTCTAGGTGGCTTTAATTGCCCTCCCGAGGACAGGGATCTGTGTATCATCACCCAATCTTTGCAGTGTCTGGAGCCAGGGGAGTTCTGGATGCATCTCTTGTTTTGGGTTTCCAGTCCAGGCAGGAAAGCTCTTCCAGCATGTTTCATGTAGTCAGAGATCCCCTCTTGTGCTGGAGGGGTTCTGTGTCCCTGGGTCGGGGCCACTCAGCCTCTGGAAAGCTTTCTGGGAAGCCTTGTCCCATGCTTGGGGCCTTCTGCCTTTCCCTGACTGAGTTCTGCTCTTTTGGGTTCTTGGGCTATGTCCTCTCATCCCTCCACACACTGAAAGGCTGGAGGCTGCCCAGCATCTGTGCTGGGATGGGGTTGGCACCCAGGGCAGCATCCGTCCCCAGCGCTGCCGGCTGGGGTGGGAAGGGCCCCTGATTCTGCTCCCAGTCAACCTTGATCCTGAGATCTTTGCAGGGCAGCCTGATTTAGTGGTTCTTTTTTTTTTTTTGAGCCAAAATGGAGTCAAAGAGAAAGCTGCAGGGAAGCATTTCCCCAAAAGTGTAGAAAGCAAAGGGCAGAGAGACAGCAGCTCTAGCACGCTGCGCCTGGGCACCGAGATGCTGCCGACTCTGGCCCTTCTGATGTCTCACAGCAGTCACAGCTTTGACCGAGTTTTTGAAGGGAAATTTTAAGATCCAGGGTCTTTGGTCACTTAAGGCAGACAAAGTGACAGTGAAAAGCTTTTGCTTGTTTTGTTTGCACCTTGGAAAGGAATTGTACTTCTACATCCCATAGGTGTCTGTACGATGCTGTTTTGCTCTCTGCCCTGCTCTGCTGTCAGCAGGTCTGGGTAGAGATTCCCCTCCCTGTGTGGAACAGCCTCAGCAAAGCTTCCCTGGCACATCTCCAGTGCCCAGCTCTGGTCCTGTACATACAGGGGAGGAAGATGATGCTCGGTGTCGGTTGTTTAACCCCAGCCCAGGGACGCCGTGTGTGTTCGGCGCTGCCGTTTGCAGATGTTGCTACACCACATTGTGCTAAAATGCCATGGGATTAGCACACAGCTAGGCACTATAATTACACGCAGCGTGGCTTATAATAGTTCATTAGATTGCCATCAGTTAGGCATAAAGCAATGACAACCCTTACTGTCTCTCTAGGGAACAGCTGATTAAGACACAAAGTGACATGAATCACTGGGGAATGTTTCCTTCGCTTTGAAACAAGCTTTTCCCCCCCCCCTCCTTTTTTTTTTTTTTGTCACTTTTGATAACAGAAATGCTACATTGACAGCTCAAAGTTCCCCTTTGGGTTGCACACGAAAGCAAAAGTTTGAGTAACAGATGTGTCTCTGATGCAGCCTGGAGGGAAAGTCCAAATCTGCCAAGGGGTCAGTAACCACCGAATGCCAACGTATTGGGTCTTCTGAAGCTCCTGGTCGGTCTCCTCCAGCCCAGCTGTTCTGCTGGGGCATGGCCCGTGTGTGTGAAGTACCACAGTGTTGACTTGAAAATCTCCTCTGGGGTTTCCCCTCTGAATCACCCTGCTCAGATGTCCTTCTGCTTTTTGAAAGCCAGCCTGGAGGCCCTGTGCATCTCCCTCTCCTCTGGCCCAGTGCATTTCCCATCTCTACCCCGGGTACCAAACCATGAGCTGAGAAATGCCAGGTGGTACAGGGTGTTATAGCCTTGATTTTCCCCACCTTTTCTCTGTTAATGCATTGAAAGGGGAGGGCAGCACAGGCATTGCTCTCCGCGAGGGAACGAGCAGCCCTCCCACCCATGTGCCTGCTTCTCCTGTGCCAAGACACTGCAGGAGCTTCAGCTGCAGCCTGGAAATGGAAGCAAAAATGAATCCAACCGTCTTGTCTTCATGCTGGCAGGGCACGATGCAGGTCACTGCTCAGGGGGTGTCTCAGGACCCTGTTTTCTTGCAGTGATGAGCTGCTGCACTCTCCAGCACAGCATGGGGAAACTGAGTCGGGATTCCCGGTTGTACCCACACCCGGGTTGCTCCTTGAGGCTGTGCCTGGAGTTGCTGGAATAATACTTTATTCCAGCTGCAAATTCGTTGTTTGAATGTTTTCTCCTTAGCTATCATTTGAGCTGGAGTGTATCAAATTGGGGAGTTTGCTGATAGGTGGTTTCCACGACAACAAATAACACAACTGTTAAAGGAGCAAAACTTTGCATTAAGTTGTCCGTGTCTCCTGTTCTAGTTATTCTCCCAGCTTAAAGAACCACATCCCCTCAAGAATCCCAGCCAATGGTGAAATAAATCCTGGCACTGCTTAATGAAGGGAGTTTTGTCCAAAGAGGAGCTATGAGGTTGCTGTTTGCACTGGGACCTTAGACCGTAGCTGCGTGCAACACTGGATCCCCGCACGGTCTCCTTATGAGGCAGGTTGTCTTCATCCTTACTGTGCAATAAAAAGATGGCTTGAATTTTCTAATCTTAATCTTATATAATTACTCTCAAAATAGCTTCTGATTCATCCTTCCCTTTGAAGCTTATAGTCCGTGTTCCAATAAGCTCTTGCATGGCAGGAACCCTGTGGTAGCAGCAAATTAATTTTTAAGAAGTTGTTGTGTTGGGTTTTATTTTTTTTCCTAGCTACCTCAAAGTTTGTGGGAGCCAGTTTGAGCATTCATTTCTCTGCCTCCCTATCATCCCTCACAGAGCTGGGTGTGCACGGGAGACAGGGGAGCTCTGACTGGGATCCTGCAGAGCCCGTGCTGGCAGGAGGAAGCTGGTGGGAGCTCCTAGTGTGCGACTCGGAGCCCAAGGACTGAGGAAGAACACAAATGGGATAAATCTTTCAGCTTCGAGCGGTAGGAAGGTTGAGTTTGGGGACATTTTGGAGCCTCTGTGACTGTCTCCTTTCAGAGAATCCGCAGGGTTCGTCTCACGAGGGTTTCCACCTCTCTGCTCGTTTGAGAGGGGGGTTTGCCATGGAGCTACATGTGATGAACTGAGCATGGCCGTGCTCTTTGTGTGAAACAACCTGGGAAAGTGCTCTGCTTTCACACTGGTTTCGATCCGCTTTCCTTATGCTGTCCACTGTGGAATTACTTGTGGGTGACACAGAGTGACAAAAGGTTTGGGCGTATTCCACAGCAAAAAGCAGCTGGGTTGCTTCTTGCCTTCACCCAGGGAAACTCTGTAAAGAGGCTTGTAGGAGTGTGTGTGGTGTGGGAGCCTCCCAGGGGCTCTCTGGATATTTTGTGCCATTGTGCTGGACAGCGGAGGGGAGGAATTGCTGGATTTTCACTTACGTTACCAACAGGCAAAACCACCCTGATTAGTTTCTTTCTGGATGAGCTGTGGTACCAAATATTTCTGGCGACCTCATTTTCCTCTCCCACGTACTCTACAGACGTGGCACTGTCCTCACCCAGGTGATGCTCCCTGTCCCCCTGCAAGGAAGCCTGACAAGCAGCCAAGCTCCTGTTGGGCTGCACAGGGTGTCAGTGGGTGCAGGTAGAGCCCTAAGTGAGAGCTGATGCTTGTTCCCGTTGCTCAGTTTACTCCTGGGATAGGAGCAGGTTGGAGGGTCTGAGAAAAACTCCAGCATCTCCAGTGCTCTCCAGTCTGACGTGCAGCTACCCAGAGGCTGCTCCGCAATCCGTATTGCCACCCACATCTGGGGGATGACAGGAGCTCTGCTCAATCCGTGGCTGTTTTCTGACCTGACCTTTTAACATCTGCTGAGAACTTGTTGAGTTTTTTTTCCCCCCTCATTAATGACCCAAACCTCTGGGATCTTGTCTGAGCAGCAGCTCCTGCTGCAGTGCTTCTCAACACATCCAGCTCCTTGTGCTGCTAGGCTGCTTGTGAAAAGCAAATTGGCTGCAGTTAGACTTTGAAGTGACAGCTGCTAATGACTTGCCTAGCTCAAGAATATTTCAGGACATATTCCTACAGCTCAGAGCTGTCTAGAGAGCACAACCAGTAAATCAAGAAGAGAAGTGCTGCTGAAGTTTCAAATGGCAAATAAGGGGCAGCGATTGGGTCCGGAGAGGTGACAGTGGAGACCTCAGCAGAGGACTGGCACGCTGGGCATCGTCCCAGCAAACAGAGGCCACCGGTGAGCAGGTTTGCAATGCCTCTCTCTTGCAGCTCTGTTCTCTGCAGACCCCAGAGCCCACTTAGGTCTGGGCTCTGTTCAGCAGAGCTGCTGGCTGGTACAGGAACCGAAGCTGTGTTTGGTGGCAGGAACAATCTGAGCTGTATTATCTGCTCTGGCTCCCTAGCTCAGGAGAGAACTCAGGGAGCTACTGGAGAGAATCAAGTGGTAGGCAACAAAGGTGATTGGGGGACTGGAACACCTCTTTTATGAGGAAAGGTTGAGAGAGCTGGGACTACTTAGCCTGGAGAAGACTGAGAGGAGACCCTATCAATGTCAATAAATATCTAAAGGGTGAGTGCAAGGAGGACGGAGCTGAACTCTTTTCAGTGGTGCCCACTGACAGGACAAGGGGCACTGGGCACAAGCTGTAACACAGGAAGCTTCATCTAAATACGAGGAAAAAATTCTTTACTGTGAGGGTGAGAAAGCTCTGGAACCGTTTGCCCAGGAAGGTTGCGGAGTCTCCTGGGGAAATATTCCAAACGTGCCCGGATGCAATCCTGTGTAACGTGCTCTAGGCAACCCTGCTTTAACAGGAGAGGTGGACTGGATGATCTCCGAAGGTCTCTTCCAACTCTGACAGGTCTGTGAGTCTGTGCTCTGGCACCATTCCCACAGCCCTGGAATGCTTGGGGAGGGGATGAGGAGCCGGCTGAGAACAGCGTGCTGCTGCACTGCAGCTCACCTCTCAGCCAGCGCAGCATCTCACGATTTAGAAGGCAGCCAGTTTCCTTCCCAACATCCCTGTTGCAAAGCACTCTGCTTGCTGCTGCGCTCCCCGGCGCCTGGCAGGGTTTGCTCTGAGCTGTGCTCCCCAAGGGGCAGTTCCTTCCCTCTGCTGTGGTGCTGCTGGATGCTGTGCTGCTGCCTCGGTTTAACGTTCGGTTTCTGTTCTGTCCAGTCCCTGCTCCTTCCTGTGTAAGGCTTCAGAGCTGAGTGACATTTCTAAAGGAACATGTGTATAGCTGGGATTTAATGGAAACCTCTTCCTTTCCCCCCCTGCTGTTGTCCTCTGCTCTTCTCTGCCCCTGCCTCAGGCATCTGCAATTCACCATAGTTTCTCATGCCCAATTTCCATCCCTCAGCTAATCAGACTTACATTGCTGATGCTTCTCAATTGAGAGAAAATTAGATCAGCAGTTGGTGGGTGCCTCACGTGGTCTTTCGTAGCCCCAGAGCTCCCTGTCTTCTCCTCCAGCAATAACTCTCATAGTAATCCATCATTTGAATGCATGATCTCTACAAAGCCCTACAGAAATAGAACAACAGAATCTCAGAAGCATTGTTGCAGTAGAAGAATGTAGCAAAAATGGACAGAGAAGCCTGGAAATGCCTCCTGACGTGGTAGATGCAGTGGTTGATATATGACACTGGGAGACCTGTCATGCAACCGGTGCAGGTGAGGTTACGGTACATCAGCATCACCTCTGGACTGCTCTTCCAGGAGCTTTGGCTGTGGCAAGATGCTCCAAGTCCTAGCTTGGAATAGCTCAGAGCTGCTTTTTCAGCTGAAAGAAACCTAGTGGGAAGCAAACTGGGAAACCTACCAGCTAGAAGCTGTGGCGGGGAAGATGTCCACTTGGCAGGATGGGGTCAGGGGCTTTGGCTGGATCTGCACACGATGGCAGAGCTGTGGGACCGAACATGCTGCCAGTACCTACCTCAGCAGAAAGTCATGTCAGAGTGCCCTTGCTGCTTTGGTGAAGGAGCTGTGCTGAGGGAGCTCCAGGACCTGCAGAAACCCATCTGTCCTCTTGCAGGTGCCGAGAGGCTGTGGGAAGGGGACCGCTGGGTCAGTGGCATGGGTCCTGGTGGCTGCTGAGCTCCTCCAGCATAAGCCTGGCCCCATGCTTGGCCTCAGCCTACAGCATTTAATTGTTTTCAGCCCCCTTGAACTTCCACTCATGCTATTCAAACTTCGTTTAAATCCACCAGGTAGCTGGAATGACTAATAGATGCTGGAGTGCTGAGAGAGCCATCAAATGTGTTTTGTTTTCTCTGTGGGGAGTGGGTGGAAGGAAAGCTAAATTACATCTTCCAGATATTAAATATAACTCTTCACATTAAACTCAGAGTTATCCATGAATCTCTTTAATGATAGTACAAGCTACTTCACAGTAATAAAAGTCAATGTTGCCATAATTAGACCGGTATTGTCTTTCAGTTAATAGACTGTTGTAATCATGGCTTTGTCATATTATTAATCGTTTTCTGTTTGGACTTTGCTAATTATCCCCTTTGGTAACTCAGTTTGGGTATTATGAAGTCATCAGGGACCTGAAGCTGAAAGGTAGTTCCACCATATTCTCTTAATTACTTCCCATTCCGAGATGGAACAAAATGGATGGTTGTGCTGCTGGGCTGCTTTCCAAGCACATGGGGACCAGGGCAAGGGGTGGGGCTGGACTAACCAAGAAATCATCCCCCTTGCCTAAATTTGATCTTAGCTTTACAGTTCTAAATTGCTCCACTTGTCTCTTTATCCTGCCCTGGGCCATCTCATCATTTGTTTGAAAGGCAGCAGAAAGCAGCGGCCGCAGGAATTTATAGTTTTGAGCTATTCTGTTAGTTTTGATGTAAGATTCAACGGCAAGGTTTTTAGATGTTACAAAAAGCAGTGAAAACACAAGCAAAGCCAAATCAAAAGAGAAGAGAGGTCGTTTGCTGGTCGAGTTGGTAGGTTTCGGGATGCCTCAGACGTTGGGATGGGCTGCCCAGGGAGGTGGTGGAGTCCCCATCCCTGGACGTGTTTAAAGCAAGGCTGGATGTGGCACTGAGTGCCATGGTCTGGCCGATGACCCAGGGTCATAGGCTGGACTTGATGATCTCAGAGGGCTTTTCCAGCTTCAGTGATTCTGTGATGCTCTGATTCTTTTGTGCTCTTGGCATCCCCATTGCTCGATGTCTTTTCTGCAGTGAGATCGTTCGCCGCGTGAGTCCCCACCAAATATTCACGGTCGTGAAGCTTGTTTGTATTTCAAGGCTGAAATACGACCCAGTCTCTCAGCTCGCATCCCTTGCCACTAACTTGGGGTGTCCCTACACATCCCTGTTCTCATGCTGCTCTTGCTCCTGATGGCTTCAGCAGCGTGGTGCTGCCCTGCTGCTCTTTGCCATGCACAGCTCCTGAGCATCACCCAGCCAGCTTCTCGCCTCCCTGGTCCTTGTTTCCTTCGTGGATACTTACCTGCTCCTGCTGCAAGAAAACCAACGTGCAGTGTTGTTTTTGTAACAAGTTGGGCTAAGACATTTGTGCTGTCTCTGAAGACTTTGATTCATTATTTTCCCTTCTGCCAGGTTGCAGGGGGGGGAGTTCAGCGTCTCCATAGACTCAATTTTGGTGTTTAACGGTGCCTCCTACTGCATAAGTGGTGATAAATGATCATTTATCATTAGCCTCTTGGGTCCTGCTTGCTTTCTCCTGTTCACAAAAGGAAAGCAGAACAAAGACCACGATCCATGAGCTTTTCCCTGGATGTGCTCGTGTCTGTCCTGGCGGCAAGAGGCTTTCTGGTTTGGAAAGCTCCATTTCTCTCTCCATCAGCTGCTTTGATGGGGAACGTGTGGCACAGCTCATCCAAACCCCATTCCTGGCTGAGAGAAGCTTTCCCCTGATCCTCCTGGTGTGGAAATACTTTTGGTGAAGGTAGGTCTTCTGCAGCAAAGGACCAGGGCTGCTGCTGGTGGCTATCAGTGGTCATTTCTTGGGCATTGCTGTGGGATCCAATGGTGCTTTGTGTCTGTAGGGACTGGGACAAAGTCTCAGTTCTCAGTCCAGGTGCACTCAGAACCATGGGGGGTTGTAAATTCACGGTTTCTCCTCTGCTCTACATAGAATAGCCAAGCCTCTGCCTCAGAAACACCTTCATAAGTGAGGCAGCCCATCCCTGAAGGACCTGCCTCTGTTCCACCAGGTAAATAACAGCTTGGTGACTTACCCTAAGCATGTCAGCTCACACAGGTAAACATTCATGTCTGTGTCCATGTCTGTCCTGCTGCTTGTTCTCCTCTCCCTCCTCCTTGCCATGCAAGAGCTTTGTCATTGCTGCTCTGTGTTCAAAAGCAGTTGCCAGCTGAGGATTCCTCTGGGAAGCAGCTCTTGCTCCCAGGGGGGAACGAGACTGGAAAATAGCCATGTTAATTTGTATTTTCCACCTCCTCCTTTATCTTTATCTTTTCAATTACAAGTTGTAGCAAAAATCCATTTTCCAACATAGCAGTTTCTGCCGTGTCTCTCAGTGGAGCTGGGCGAAGATGAGCTCCCAGCACCGAGCTAGATAAGACCAGGGTGGGGACTGGCTGAAGCTGCCCTGCACTTCCACATCCCTACTTAACTAATAACAAAGTGACAACTAATTCACTGTTATTTCTTTTAGAGGAGAGGATAGAAACTTAGTTCTTGTTGTATTTTCCTTCAGATGGGACGTTTCTCAGAGGGATAACGTGTCTCTGCCCCTGGCTGAGGATGATGATGCCGCGAGTGGTCCAGGAGCTCCCGTTTGGTGAAGCAGAGGCTGGACCATTCCTGTGCCTCTCCATGTTATGCAGAGCCCTTCCCTACTGCCAGCTGCAGACACATCCACATCCCTCTCTACCCTCTGCTCAGGAAGCCTTGGCTACGACTGTGGTGCAGAGGGGGATCAAACAAGCCCATCTTTCCCCGGGGCTGAGGTGGCCTTTTGGTCTGTTCCCAAGCAACCTCTGGCCCTGGGGCATTTTCTGTTAGATGAGGGAATTATCTTGTTTTTACAGTTTCTTGTAAGTTAAAGGACATTTAAAGCATAACATTTTGAGTACTCGGTTGTTGGTTTGGTTTTTTTTTTTTTAAGTAACTGGTATTTTCAAATTCATAAGAGAAAGCTCATTAAATCAATTAAGGTCAACGCTGTCTGACTGATGTTTCGGTTTAATAAGTCACAAAAAAAACTCTTGGGGAATTTAATGTCATCTTCAGACAAACCAATATTCTTCCAAGGCAGATGCTTAAAAAAATATCTGTAAAATCCTGATCCCTTCTACTTGTGTTTTATGTGAGTTGTCACGGGAAAGAATAGGAGGTCATGCATAAAAGTATCTGTGAATCCTGTCAAAGACATTGCGAGGGCCAGCCTGGTGAAGAATGGCATAAACTACGATTTTTCTCAAGCTGGCAACAGGTTTTCAGATGGGATAACTGGTGATTTCTGATGTTTCCATTAATGAATCTGGTGTGCAGAGTGATGCATGGTAGGTAACTTCTTGGAATGAGCAGAGTATCGTAACAGAAACTTTTCTCTCCAGCTCCCACCAGTGATAGATTCTGCATCACAGCTATTTCCTTTCTAACAACACTGATACATTTGCAAAAAGTCCAGGTTCTTCAGTTTTCTTGTAAAACTGACACTGGGATTCCTGGGCACAATTCAGAGACTTAATGTATAGGAAAGTGGTGCCTCTGCTCATTCTGCTCTGGTGAGAACGCATTCAGCCAAGTCTCTAAGGGAGCTCCACTACTGACTTGTACAATCCTATTTATTATTGAATAAGATGTGTCTGGGACAGGGAATGGTGCCAGATCTGTCAGGGGATGCTCATTTGCGTTCGACTCTTGCTTGCAGAGCCTGCTAAGAGCTCTCCATTAGAATCATAGAATTGTCAGGGTTGGAAGGGACCTTAAAGCTCATCCAGCTCCAACCCCCCTGCCATGGGCAGGGACACCTCCCACTAGAGCAGGGTGCTCAGAGCCCCAGCCAGCCTGGGCTTGAACACTTCCAAGGATGGGGCTTCCACCACCTCTCTGGGCAGCCTGGTCCAGTGTCTCACCACCCTCCTGGGGAAGAAAGTCTTCCTAAAATTAGTCATCATATAAGTCAGTTTGGACCATTTCTTCCTTATGTCTTTCTCACCATCTTTCTTCTCTTTTCTCTTCTCTTCTCCTCTCCCATTCCCACCCCCCACCCCCATCCCTGTTGCTGTTGCCGTTGCCTTCTTTCCTGCTGTAGAGCTCTCCATCAGCCTCCTTGCAGTGATAGTTATTGTGTGTGGACTGGCCCTGGTGGCAGTTTTTCTGTTTCTCTTTTGGAAGCTGTGCTGGGTTCCCTGGAGGAACAAGGTCATTTCTTCTCACCTGGCCATCCTGCAGAGCGAGGCAGGCTGCAATAAGGAGAGCATGGCAGACAAGCTCAAGGACACGGGCGCCATAAGTTTCCTGGAGGCGGCAGTGAAGATCAGCCACACATCTCCAGACATCCCCGCCGAGGTCCAGATGTCGATGCGAGACCACATCATGCGGCGCACGAAGATCCAGCGGCAAACCACGGAGCCAGCATCTTCCACCAGGTGAGCATCTGCAGAGGCTGCTGGGAGAGGCATGTCACGGAGCCCGAGGACCGGGTATGTCTTAGGGAGGTTAAAGCAAGCACAGAATTACTGAGGCTGGAAAAGACCTCTGAGATCATCAAGTCCAGCACTCTCACCTGCATGCTGGATTACTTTCCAAAGATTGGTCGTTAAGCAATTAGTGTGCTCAGGCTGGCTTACCCTGAGCCCTTTTAAGAAAAACATCAGGAATTCAAACCCTATTGCTGTGACGTGACCTCATTGTGTCAAGCCATCAGGATGCTTGGGCCACTTTAATTTTGTTCCAACATGAGAGGCAGGCTGAAGTATCGATGATGGTATCCTGTCAGACAGAATTAGACCTTTTTTTGCTCTCTCTCGTTGTTGTGGCTCCTAGCAGAAACAATTAGCTAAGCAGAACTGATGTATCTCTCGCTGCACAAGCTCAGAACCAGCTGCGCTCGGTGCCCGTGCTCAGCCAGGGACAGACACATCAGCGTCTCGCTGGGTAAATCAGGGTAAGGCTCTGTGGTCCTTGGGACACCTTCTGGACAAGAATACTGAGCAATACGGTACTTCCTTGACGCAGAAGGCTGCAAAACTGGGACAGGGGAAGGTGCTCGCAGGGTCCTGGCCGTGCCCCAGCGCTTCTGCTTGCTTTGCCGGCCGTGCCCGCGCTGCGTGCACGGGGACAACAGGCACCGCTCAGAAAATTGGCTGCAGCATTGCAGAATTAGCAAGGCACTGAGCACAGGCTTCTGTTTGAAGAAGCTGGAGTTACAAAAACTCACCGTGGTGCCATCCGCTGCCATCTATTAGTGAACTGCATTGCTTCGGGGCCAGGCGCTCGCCCCTCTGTTGCAGACACGCTCCTGCTTTTATCACACCTTTCCAACAGAGGAGAAAAACACAGCCTGGCTGAATTAGGGCATAGTAGGACTTGGTTGTATGTGGGAAAGGCTCAAACCCACTTTTTCAGGCAAATGAGCCCAGCATGAAGCACAGGCAGGCAGCTGGACCTGGGGGCACGGGGAAACAACCCGCTTGGAACTGACTGACAGCCCAGCCCAGGCCAGGCCAAGATGAGTTTGAGGAACCTGCTGAGGATAGAGACTTCTCTGGAGACTTTCAAGACCCCGCGGGATCTGTTCCTGTGTGGGCTGCCCCAGGTGACCCTGCTCTGGCAGGGGGGTTGGATTTGATGCTCTCCAGAGGTCCCTTCCAACCCCTACCATTCTGTTTCTATGATAAGCGACGTCTCTGAGCACCATGTATCACCAAAAGCTAATGCTCTGGCTCTACAAGCTCTTACTACGGCTAAATACCTCCATTTATTGCTCTTGCAAACACCAGATAATCTGAAATAATGCTGTGAGTCCCCAGAAAGCTTTTATGCTTTGCTTGGCTACAGCTTTGCTTGCAGTTTCCCTTGTGCTGAAGGGGAGCTCAAGGCAAGAGACAGCTCCCAGATGAGGCTACACTTCCCTCCCTGTCAGGAATCATCTACTGGTTTCTGATGATTCTATTGGAGAAGTTTGAAAGCAGCAATACCCAAAATAAAACCTGATTTTTGAGCTGGTCATGGTTCTCTCACTTTAATGGTTTGGGGTTTTTTTTTGCCTGGGGGAAACTTTGTGCCAGTTTCTTGGAAGCGCAAGGACCGAGGCTGGGAAGGTCTCCATGCTGGGTTGTCTGTGGGTTAAGGAGCTGTTGGGTCTCACGTATTTTCCTGTAAATACTTTGAAAGTTAAGGAATTTGTTGGATTGGCTCCTTCGACGGCTGGAGGTGTTCCCTGCAGTGTTCATTTCCATAACCTACCTCGCTTCCGCACGCAGGTCGGGAGCACCTATTGCACTTGTTCTTGTGCTCTCCATCTTCCTAGGGTCGGTAGTCCGGGGGAGAAAGAGGAGAGAAAAGCACAGAGCTGTCATGTCTTCCTCCTGCAGGCACATCTCCTTCAAAAGGCACCTTCCTCGGCAGATGCACGTGTCCAGCATGGACTGCGGCATGGACCCGCCGCCCGGGGCCGAGCAGCCAACCAGCATCGGTCGCATTAAGCCCGAGCTCTATAAGCAAAAGTCTGTTGACTCCGAGGACCCCAAAAAAGAAGCAGCAAAAACCTGTGGGAAAATAAACTTCACCCTCAAATACGACTACGAGAACGAGACGCTGACTGTCCGCATTCTCAGGGCTTTTGACTTGCCAGCCAAAGACTTCTGTGGTAGCTCAGATCCCTACGTGAAGATCTACCTCCTCCCTGACAGAAAGCGCAAGTTCCAGACACGAGTCCACAGGAAGACTCTGAATCCCACCTTCGATGAGTCCTTCCACTTCCCTGTGCCCCACGAGGAACTGGGGAGCAGGAAGCTCCACCTGAGCGTCTTTGACTTTGACAGGTTCTCCAGACATGACATGATAGGAGAAGTTATCTTGGAGAACTTGTTTGAGGCCTCAGACCTTTCACGGGAGACGTCCATCTGGAAGGACATCCAGTACGCGACGACGGTGAGTACCCGCTGAGGGGGTT
Source organism: Todiramphus chloris collaris (assembly GCA_025345505.1). Classification (NCBI taxonomy): domain Eukaryota; kingdom Metazoa; phylum Chordata; class Aves; order Coraciiformes; family Alcedinidae; genus Todiramphus; species Todiramphus chloris. Next base: position 1,478,799 of record JANVCC010000045.1, read on the forward strand.
GTCCTTGGTCTGGGAGTGTCTCCAGTGGCACTTGGTACCCGTGCACGTGGAGGATGGGTACCAGTGTGCCCAGAGCTTGATGGGGCTCTTTCAGTAGCTCTGCTGACTTCTCAAAGTGACACCGAGAGTCAGGGAAGGAAATGTCCTGGCCACTTCCAGTGCTGTAGAGAGCTGGCAGGAGAAGCCACCTTCTCACGTTGACCACTGAGCGCAGAAGCAATGACATGAACCTCTACACCAGAGCTCTCTGCTCTTCCCCTGTCCTCCCAGAAGGACCTGGCTGGTTCTCAGGGCAAACAAATACTTGGACCACTTTGCAGTTTGGCATTTCGTGTTGTTGTTTCTGAGGCTGAAACGTGAGATGCCCTCACCGTGTGGCTGAGAACATGGGCCCTGTCAAATCTTTCCTAGTGACTCTGACTTGTTACTTCCTTCATGGCTCATCTCATACCTCTGCTCTCCTGCTTTCGGTAGGAGGGAACGAGCTGTCAAATATAAGTAAGTATTGCATCGTGGTCATCGTGACCTCATTAAACATGGAAAGGGTGAGTGTCAGGAGGATGGAGCCAGGCTCTGCTCAATGATGTCCAGTGACGGGGCAAGGCCAAGGGGTGCCAGCTGGAACATGGGAGGTTCCACGTAAACATCAGGAGAAACTTTTTCACAGTGAGGGTGCCAGAGCCTGGCCCAGGCTGCCCAGGGAGGCTGTGGAGTCTCCTTCTCTGGAGAGATTCCAAACACTCCTGGATCTGTTCCTGCTCTGGGAGACCCTGCTCTGGCAGGGGGTTGGTCTAGATGATCTTTTGAGGTCTCTTCCAACCCCTAACCCTGTGGTTCTGTGGTTTCATGGCGGTACAGCTCCTGCCATGCCTGGCTAAGGACACTGAGAGGTGTGTGGTTCCTGCCAGGTACCCCGGGCGTTCTGTGAGCTGCAGCTCTGTTGCCTTTTGAGCACCTTCTCTACAAGTGAGGTGGGAGAGAGACATTGGATCAACCACAAGGAAATTCAGGGGTGTTAGTTGGAGGGGTGTTTACAGCTCTTGGCGTTCAACCCACAAGCAGCCGTGCCTGTTACAGGGTGGTAAGGAAAGCAACAACGCTGGCAAGGAGGCGAGCAGGCGTCAGCGCATCGCTTCACCTGGCAAAGGGTTGCCAGGGGAGGAGCAAGGTGCAGCACTTGTGTGGATGCTTCTTGGAGGCATCTGCCCGTCCCTGAGACTCACCTCGCTGTCAGCTCTGCCAGGCTGGCTGCGAGCTGCCGGGGTGTTGAGTCGTGGGGAGAAGTCACTCGTGTGGCAGCAGGGAGTGTCCCTTCCCTTGCTATACGACTGGTGTACAGGGAGTGTGACAAGCTGGAGTTTGGAGGAAAAACACTTGTGGGCAGGAGTAAAACTGGGAAAGGGTGACACTTGGCCTCACCAGAGGAAAAGCACATAAAGCACGAAGCTGCAGGAGCGGGTTATGGTGTTTTTACCCTGTGTGTGGTCTGTGTTTTGCTGGGAGAGTTGTGCAAGAAACGGTGGATGTTTTCCTAGCTAAGTGAAATTATTTAATGGGGAAAAAAAAAAATAAACCCCAAACACAAAAACAGGTGGAGAGAGACCAACAGAAGGGTTGTTGAGGGAAAAGCCTCCAAAGAAGGTGTGAGAGGAGCAGAGCCAACATCATGCCCAAGGCACATTATGTAGCAGACTCGCAGCGCTCCCACAGAAACAGCCAGCGCTGCCTTTGGCTCCATCCCCTCCTTCTCCCGGTGCCATTCTTTGGGAATGGGCCAACATTGATACACCTCAGCCAGCTGTAACACACCCAAGGACGTTTCTGTTAAATAAAAAATGAGAAAGGTAAATACAGTTTCCCTAATACCCAGGGAAGGCTCTGGGTGACTAATAATACATTAGATCAATCGCGTGGGCAAGAAGATAGGGATGCACTTAAGGAACGGTATAAGCTATTCAGATAGCTAGCACTCAGCCATTTAATTAATGAGTGTACAGCTTGTGAATCAGTGAAGCATTTCTGGTTTCAAGTCTGCAAAGGTTATTGATTCAGAGCTTCCATTATTTCTGAAGAGAAACTGGTATGAATTTTGGAAATGCCCCAATGTCTATAACCCGCAAGAAGAAGATGTACTTGCAGGACACGTTTTACTCTCCTGTATTTATGGTTGCAAAGAAAAATCTCTTGACGTTGGTTCATTAAGGCGAGCAAGAGATCAGAGTGGGAGCTCTGAGTGGGTGAGAGTGTTAAACTCTTATTTACCAGCAAGTAGCACCTTCTGAGACAACATTTATTTAGATGCTTACAAGCCTAGTGATACGTTGTTCTGTCCAGAAAAGGTTTGTCTGCCACTGTTTGGGGTTTTTGTGTACACTTTTGTACACATTTTCAATTCATTTGCTAGTCAAGTGAAGTCTTGTCGTGAACCAAGACTTTTATGTAACATTCATTAGTATTCTGCATGTCTAAGTGGAATAAATATCTAATCTTTGCCTTACCAGAGAGCAAGAAGGAAATCATTTGGCAAAAATCTCATCCATCAACAAGATCTATTCTCCTAACACTTAGCAAAGCTTTAAGTGCCTAATGCATTTACTTCTCTTTCTAGTTCCATCACTCTACTACTAACAGCTACAATTTCTTTGCAGCAGATCATTATATCACATTGAAATTAATCGAACGCTCTGTCTCCAAAAATAAATGGCTTGTTTGCTCTACAGATGTGGGATCTGTAGCTGCAAAATAAGATTTTTTTTAAATTTTTGATTTTTAAATACATTTTTGGGAGGTGTTTGGAAGTATTTCTTCTGACTTCGGGTGGTAATGCCTTCCAGCTTCAATAATACTTTTGGTTTGTTTATTTTTTTTTTCCCCCCTGAATTCCTGTGAGTAAAGCAATGATGGAATGGGCTTTTAGGAGGTGTAGTAAATAAAGCTGCGTGTACAAGAGGTGCTGAGAGTGACGTGTGGAAGTTGTTTTATGGGATACTAAAAGAATAAACTGTATTAACCTCTGTAATCCAGAAACTACCTAACATTTCTGAGTGCCATCTGCTGTTTAAATTCCCTATTTATAGACATACATATACATACCTCATACTGTGTTAGCTCTGTGAAGGCATCTCGAAGGGGTTGGTCAGCCAGATGATAGTAAGCGTGTCACAAGCTCAGTCACCACTAAATGGTTCAACTGCTTCGTGGTTCTCTTCTGTCTTAAAGCTATGGCCCCCTGGTCTGTAACCACCTCGGGGTTCAACAGCTTCAGAGGAACCCACTTTCTTAATCTTAAAAGGAGCATCTCCATTCTCAGCACCAAGACCCTCTAGTGCTGAACTTGCTGAACAGGGGAAGATTTTTCTTAACTATGTTTTGAAGCTGTAATGTTTGGACATACATTTATGGTTTGGTTTTTTTCCTATTCCCAATATCCATTTTTATCCAGAGGGTGTTGGGATACACTGGAAGCACCACTATGCAGTAAAGTGGCATGCACTTGAGAATGCCAGTACAGAGAAGAGCCCGTTGCAGCGCGAGTGCCGCGTAAATCCTGCACGAAGCACAGTGCTGGAGGCTGGAGGCAGCCTGGCTGGTTCCTGCATGTTTCCAATATCATGTGTTCTCTGTTTTATTAAAGGAAAGCGTGGACCTGGGAGAGATCATGTTTTCCCTTTGTTATTTGCCAACTGCAGGTCGCCTCACCTTAACAGTCATTAAATGCAGGAATCTCAAAGCTATGGATATCACTGGTTACTCAGGTAGGTGCTTGGTAGCTGAGAAGAACCTCATCTCGTCCACACTTCTTCCTCTTCCCTCAAGGTAGCCTCAGTGGGCATATATAGCTTGGTGTCAGGGCTGTATAGTCACAGAAACACCTGACAAAAGCTTTGTGTTTTAACTATGAATGCAGTTTTGAAGATAGAATTATCTTTCAAACCCATCCCCAAGGGCATGAATCCAGGGAAGATGATCACATGCACGCATATACTACCCAGGGAGACTGCCAGCAGTTTCCCATTCCCACTGGAGGGTTTGAAGAGTCAAAACTCTGACCCATTTATTGAGCTGGATGCTTCCAATTTGCAGATACTGACCCCAGCAGTTTTATTCCCCTCCTCCCTGTAACTCTGCTGTGTAGTGTTAACAATTGGCTAGTTTCAGTAGCAGTGCAGGAAAGGATCCCTGCAAAATACCCTCCTCTGCCTGGCTGGATTGTCAAAATGTTGCATTGCATTTTGGTCTCTTAGGCAAATTTAGGAAAAGTGATGGTTTTGCTTCAGAGAAAGCCCTGGGTTTGCTGCCCATGGCTGTGCAATGACCGTCAGCTTGCCCGCCCGGTGCCCCTTATCATCTTCTGCTGATACAGGCTCCTGGTTTGAGATGAAGCTTTCTTACACTTGTAAACCCTCATCACAGAAAAACTGATGGAAATGTCCACTTTTTCCTTCCAAGAAGCCTGCCGAGCTGGTTCTCCAGTGCCTGAACCTCATGCCAGCACTCACACCAGGACGAGAAATGGTGGATTCGACTGGTACACAGACATCCCTTTCTCTGAAAGAGGGTTTGAGGAGTGCCTTAGGTTCATGGTGATTTACAGCCTACACTTGGATAGTGCTGTTTCTGCACCGTGGTAGCAACAAAACAACCTCCATAAGCTAAAGGCCTTTTCCTATCTCTTCCTCCCCAGATCCCTATGTCAAAGTGTCTTTGCTCTGTGATGGGCGAAGACTGAAAAAGAAGAAAACCACCATAAAGAAAAACACACTTAATCCCACTTACAATGAAGCAATAATCTTTGACATTCCCCCAGAGAACATGGATCAAGTCAGCCTGCTTATCTCTGTCATGGATTATGATCGGTAGGTGGGAGGCTCTGGAGGGCTGGATGGGAAAACATCCCCTTGGGTGCCGGTTTTCCTGAGTACCAGGGGTCTTGGATTTCCCAGTTCTGGGGCATCGATCTGTCTCTAGTGGTTGCTTTCCTGTTTTATTTCAGAGTGGGCCACAATGAGATCATTGGGGTTTGCCGCGTGGGCATCAACGCCGAAGGGCTGGGCAGAGACCACTGGAACGAGATGCTGGCGTACCCACGCAAGCCCATCGCGCACTGGCATCCCTTGGTGGAGGTGAAGAAGTCTTTGAAAGAGGTGTGTGGAGTTCTTCTTTCCTTATAACGCATTCGCTGCGCACGAGTGAGTTGGTTCAAGGCTTTCAGAGAGCTTCTACTCTCACTTGGGATTTTCTGACGAGAGCTGAGGTAATTTTCTCACCAGAAATGAACTCCAGAGCAAGCATCTCTGTATTGTCTTGAAATAGCTCCGTGAGCTTGAAAGCAAGACTGAAAGGGATTGTATTTACAGATGTGACTGTTACCATATTGGTTTTCTCTTCTTTTTAAAAAAAATAATAAATAAATAAGAGGCTGAGAGCAGCAAGGAAAGAGAATGTGAATGCTGTTCTGATTGCAGAACAAATTGTCCAGGGATATTGCCTATTTCAAGTTTCAATTTTTTTCATCCTAAAAGATTTTCCTGTTGACTCATCTCCAAGCCTTTGAGGAAGAATAAATAGAACAAATGTAATTGCTCTAAGCAGTTCCACAGAAAGAGAATCACTTGATGCAACCCCAGATGATAAAATAGGGCTGAAGTGCCTGGGTAGCATTTTGACCATCTCTTCTTCCTCACACTCCGTTTTCTCGGGCTGCCTCCAAAACTCTTCAGGTTTTGCCTGATTTAGGTCATAAATTCTGGAGGGGAGAGATGTGGAAAACGGCACACACACTATTGACCCTTCAGGAATGAAAAGCAAGCCAGCAGTTGTGGCCAGTTATAGTGTAATAAAGGCAATAAACCCTCCCACTGTGTCTGGGGCTAAGGAGGCATTTTCCCTCAAAGCCACAAACTAAGAGCGTAACAAAAAGCATCTTACTTTCCCCTTGAAGTTCCTCTACTGAGCTCTTCTGGAAGGCAGTGAACTAGGCATGGTAGTAGGAATTAGTATGCATCAAACCTTGTGTTTCTTTGAAACCTGCTCTTTGCTCTAAGAGGAGCACAGTTTGTGCTCAGCGCTCTCCGTCCCAGCTCAGACTCATCAGGCTGTCCCTCCCCAAGGCAGGTCTGCTGCTTCGGTGGAACTTTTCCTTCTCCCCACCTTCTTCCCCTCCCTCTTCTTCCACCCCCCTCCTTTTTTCCCCCCCTTTTTCCCTTCCCTTCCCTTCCCTTCCCTTCCCTTCCCTTCCCTTCCCTTCCCTTCCCTTCCCTTCCCTTCCCTTCCCTTCCCTTCCCTTCCCTTCCCTTCCCTTCCCTTCCCTTCCCTTCCCTTCCCCTCTCTTTTTTCCTTTTCCTTTTTTCCTTTCCCTTTTTCTCCTTTTCCTTTTTTCCTTTTCCTTTTCTTCCTTTTCCTTTTTCTCCTTTTCCTTTTTCTCCTTTTCCTTTTTTTTTCCTTTTCCTTTTTCTCCGTTTCCTTTTTCTCCTTTTCTTTTTCCTTTTTCTTTCTATTTTCTTCTCAGCCCTTGCTCTGTGAGCCAGGGTTGCCTTTTCTTCCCTTTCAATCTGGAGCCTTTAGGGAAACTTGCTTCTCTTACATTTCATGTCTCTGTTTGTTCTCTATTTATCAACAGTGAGTAACAAGCCATGATGATGGCACTTCTTTAATGACCATCATCATTAAAAAGAGAACACGTGCGAATGAATCATTAATTACAGAGGTCTGAGTGCTATCTTCCTTTAAAAGGAGAGTTTGGGAGCAGCAGAGGAGAATCCCACTTGCTGTTGCACTTGCAATTTATTCTGACAGGGAACTCTTGCCCTCAGCACAATCCTGTTCCCATCTTTCAGCCCCAGGCTCCCAGTTGTGCTTTGGCCACCCCACCAGTTGCCATTTCTTCTGCGTTCCTCAACACATCCATCACCTAGGTTCAGTGAAGTGTCTACAAAAAGGAGTATAAAATGACAGCGTGTCTTTATAGACTTTGAAGGGGACTGCTGAAAATTGGAAGTGTCTCTGTTATCTGGGAAAGACAAACCCTGTCTGATAGTGCAGAGATACGGCAGCATCATCAGTGCAATGCAAAATGGGGCTTTGATGTTGCCGAGTGCCTCTGACATTCAGCATGGGAGCATTTATTGGCTTAAACTATTTCTCCAGATAAAACCTCGTGGCTTTGCTGAAAGCTCAGTCACGCCCGTAACGAAGAGCAGCCATTTATCTTTAAAGATATGCAAAACCAGGCTCTTCCAGTCTTTTTGGCCACGCTGGACTTTCATTGAACTGTTTCTAATTTCCGACTGTTAATTACACAATGGACGGTCCAGCTTTTCTAATTTAATGAAGGAAAAGATCTCCAGGTTCCTCGTGGCACACTGGTCACTTGAACCTACTCTCAGAAGAGTTTTTCATCACATTTTTGGAGCAGCAAATACCGTCACCGCAGGCAGAACAATGCAAGGAGCATGCCAAGGACTCTGCAAAAAGCCTGGGCTTTGTCCTAACTTCTGCTTGTGTTCTGGTTTATTGGTGCTTCTCGTGGGCAGGTTTTATCCGTATCATCAGTTCCTCAGGGATTTTGGCAAATATGTTTGAATGTGGAGAAACTGCTCTCTTACCTTAAGGTTGCCCCTGTGGAAGGCCAACCTTTGCAGCTCCTTCATTCATTAGTTTCTGCTCAGCTCTGGTGGAATACAGCCTGTATAACACAAACCTGCACACTGACCAGTCCTTTTGGGGAAGGAAACTGCCTGAATTCTGACCCTCTCCCTGCCCCAGCTCTGTAACCAGCAAAACTCACGCTTGCAAAGTAAATGATAGAATCCAGGGTTCAGCTCGATTTGCCAGATGGATTTTCACCCAGGAAAGCGAGGCTCACAAAGGCTAGAGCATTAATATTAGCCAGCAAAGTGTTGCTGCTTCTGTATGAGAGGAGGAATTGATCGGGTGGGGGAATGGAGCGGTGGAAGTAGCGAGGCTCCTGTTGTCTCTGGGAGATGTCTATCATTTGTCATTTGAGGTTAATAAAACAAGATGGTGAGATGGGCAAGTACTCGAAACGAGGAGTAATGGTTTTGAATTATAACAATAGCCCCTGAGGCAGATGGCTAATAATTTATGGTCACATACGTAAAAAAAAATGTATTTGCTACATCCACTGATTATCTGATCTGATTTTCACTTTGAGAAAGTGAAAAGTGACTCTGAAAAAGTGAAAATCTGGCACTGTGGACATAGCTTTGGTGTAGTCACACCACCAGACTGGAAAGACTTGAGTCATTTCGCCGGTAGCATTTCTAAGCCAGAAAGGAAACGACACAAAGCTAAACTGAGAGCAGACTTTGTCTTCACAGCACAGGCAGATACGGTTTAATTTCCCTTTTTTCCTTGCGAGCGGTGCTGATTGTGAATTGATTTACAAAGCAAGAGCATAAACTGCTCAGTAATTCTTCCTGAGTGGTTAAACGCAGCCGTTCGATAACTGGAAACCTGCTGCAGAGCAGATAAGGAACCTCGAGAAGGGGAGATGGGCAACACGGGGCTAACGGGGAGGGAAGACTTTCCTGTCATCTCTCCCGTTTGCTTAGACTTGCTTTCTTTTTCTCTCCCAGCAGTGGCAAGGCCGGGCAGCGAGCTTCGACAGCCAGGGCTCCTGTCCCTCCCCCAAACCACCCCCCACGCCGTGACGCCGAGCACGGCGAGAAAAAATGGGACTAAACCAAGGGATTTTTTTGCACTTGGCCTACAGTCTCAGTCATTTGTTGCTGAGTGGCAGCGGCAGCAGCAAGGCTTCCCGGTCTAGTTGTCGCTGAGTAAAGGCAGAAACCCGTTTTGTGGTCAAATATGTCTTTGTCTAATATGTCTCCCAAGGTGATGTTTTTTTTTTTCGTGGCTTGTGCTGTATGGATCTGTTTTCAGAGGACGGAGGTGGGCTGAGACATGGGCTGGAAGTTTGGGCTGTAAATTAAACTGTGAAATAGATTTTAGCGGGTATGAAGGATGGAGAAGCGTAAAGATGCTCGGAGGCGGCAGCGAGGGGACACCTGGAGCATCCCTTCCGCCGGAGCCCGCTCGGAAAAGCCGTGGCAAGAGGCAGGAGAGCCTCTGGTCTGCAAGAGCACTGAGCTCCTGGGGTCAGCCCAGATCCAGCAGCGTGTTCACAGGTTTCCTCTTCGTGTAGAGGTGTCCATGAGCTGTTAGAAGTTTGTGCAGTGTGCATCCCAAATTCCTTTTGTCATAGATTAAAAAAAAAATGCTGTTGATTCCTCAAGGGGGGGGGACCAACCTGGTTTTTTTACCCTGTATTTGAAGTGTCCATAGAGCTACTTGCATGAAGAGTTTCCCCAGACCCCTCTGTAGCTGCTGCTCATTCCCCTCCGTGCATCACCACGTTACCTGAAGTGGAGAGAACGGTGCTGCCACAAGCAGGGTTCAGACACAAAGGGGGAAAGAGGTCACAGAAATAGGTGACATCCTTGCACAGACACCAGATCTTCATTTCTTATATCATCCTGGTAATAAAGGGTGGACAAAAAGGGTAAAGGGAAATAGAGAAAGCCAACCCATACTAAAAAAAAGTTTCCAGACTTTTCTCATGAACTAGCAGCACTTCCTTAATAATAAAGAAAAAAAGTTTCTAAGGCCCAAATCTTGGAGAAAGATCAAACTTTGGGAGGGAAAAAAAAAAAAAGGAACTTGGTTCCTTGGCTGCAGAGGCCAAAAATGAATTTATCCCAAGTACAAGCTTTGCAAATGCAGCTCAATCAGCTGATCTTTATCAGACAGTTGTGGATTTTGGACGCTTTCTTATTGTGGATTTCTCTCTCAGTAAGTACATTAGTGCTGTTTGTTCCACTGTAATTAAATTAAGTAAAGGCAAATATTTTGGTTTTGAGTTAAAGCAGAATTTGAGAGGAAGGCAGCCGTTTCTCCTCACATCAGGATAGCAGAACTACATCCATCAGCCCCGATTTTCAGGTCAGCTTCAGTTTTCATCTTTCTAAATGTCACAGCATCAGCCCTCACTGAACATCATGGCTAGCCGAGGAGGGCATTTGTTTGCAGTGTTTTTCTGGGTAAGATGAATCCTTTGTTCAGTGAAGGCCAACCAGGTAATTTCTCATCTCACCTTGTGTCTTAATTCTCTTTATGTGCCACATGCTATAGAAGCAGAAACTCAATAAAATGATTTGATTTGTAAGCCTCGCCTGGTCTGCTGAAATAATTCCTCTTGTGAGGACCAGTCACGAGAGAAAACAAATCTATTTCAAGTGCTTACAGTTCGCTGGAGCAAAAAGGTGGTAAAAGCACATTAGCTTTCCAGGATAAAGAGCACTGCAGACTTCTAGCAAGTGACAGGGCTGAGGATGCCTTTTTTCGAGACAACTCATCCTTTCCGGGAACTTTCCAGGTTTTATTGTAAGAAAAGCTTTCTAACCATTGAAAATAATCAACTTCCAGTGATGGATGGTTCCAAAGCTGACCACAACCCTCTGAACCTTGACCTGAGCTGCTCGGGAGTCAGCATCACCAACTGGAAGTGCCTCTTAGAGGTCTGCAGATCAAAGCACCTGCAGTGCAGGAGGTACCCAGAAGAAGCCTCCGTTGTCCCAGTTGGGCGCGAGGATTGCGTTTGACAATCGCTAATTGCACTAACCCACTCAAATCCTTTTCTTCTTTAATCCTGGCTCCTGGGTTTTTGGCGTTCTCTGTATAATCTCTGCCTTTTATCCGGCCTCGTTATCTAGGATTTAGTCAAAACATACGTGGGGTTTGACACAAAGCTTCTATTTTTAATCCTTGCTTCACACGGATAATCAATTTCCACTCAATACTGGCTGTCACTCGCATTACTGGGAAACCAAATCTCACACTGGTGAGGAACGCCCACGCCTTGCTGGCTCAGACCCCCCCCTACACTCACATTTTAAATACTGAGATTTTGCCCCGTCCCTCGTTGAGGGGATGATCAAACTATTGTGTGCTTCTCATCGCTTCCGTGCAGCCACTCGAGAAGATTGGTCACACTCATGGAAACGAACTGCACTGTACAAGGGGAAATATTTCCCTTTCATCTAGAGAGGGATTATAATTCTGAAAAGGAGCTGAGCCTGGCACAAGGCACAAGGAATAGTCAAGTTGCTCTCTTGCTCCTCGCTTTCCACGCCACTCTGAAGTGTATAATAGTAACTCGCAGAGAAGTTTAATTACCTAGCAAAGTAAGGAGTTTGTCCTCATGGAGCTCACACTCCTTCGAGTCTGCAGGGTGCAAAAGCAAATTTCTTTTGCTGGGGAGGGTGGTGCTGCTGTGGGTCCTGCTCGGGGGTCTGGGGGCCATGCCCCACGGGGAGAGTGGGGCTGGGTGGCCGGCAGCACCTCCTGATGCTCAGTGCTGGGCGATGCTCCCAAAGCAAACACTGCCTACTAGCCACTTTGCAAGCAGCCACAAAAGAACAGTTGATGGTGAGTGCTGCAAATAAAATAAACACACATGATCATTCCCAGGCTGGTTTTGTTTTGGGTTTTTTGGTGTTTTGGTTTTTTTTCCCTTTTTTTTTTTTTTTGTTTATATTTTTCCCCCCTTTCTTTTTAGTTTTAGTCTCACAGTCTCCAATTTCATAGAACAGCAACAGCAGGAAGAGCAAGAGATGCTGAAGCAAGGGCTGCCCTTCAACATCTGCTTGTTGAAGGAAGGGGCCACAGCAAGATGTGAAATCCCACGGGGCCGTTGCACTGCTCATTCCAGAGGGCTAGGGGACTGTCCCAGCCAAGAGCCCTCCCACCAATCTGAGAACAAAATAACTCGGTATATGAGAAAGAAGTGGAAAAACACCCAGGGGAAGGTGACTTTCAGCCACAGGGAAGCTCTGCTCTTTGCACTGTGCAGGAAGGAAAAGGAGCAACTGTTCCCCTGCTGCCCCAGCGATGGCCCCAGCGGTCAGCCTTTAGTCCAAGTATCTTCAGATACTTTTGTCTTCCCTTTTTGAAGCAATAAATTAGACAACAAATTACAGTTCACTTGCAAAAAGTACAGCCCCGTTCCTTGAGTTCCTTATCTCAGTTCTCTATTTGTTTTTCCTATTTTTTTTTCTGCTTTTGCTATTTGCCCTCTAATTGCCTCTCTAATCTAGCAGTTCTAGACCTCGGGCTCATTTTGCTGGAGGTTTTTTCTCCCTGAGGGCCCTGATCATTCTTCCTGACATTGAGATTTTATGTATCAGTGCAGTTGTGCACTTCTTTAAATGCCAGGTCAGGGATCTAATTTCCAGCCGTAATGCCTCAAGCGAGGATGACCTCCCTGGGACTAGAAACCCTTGCTTGTCATTTATATGGAGTCCCTGCTCCCAGCTGTACAAGCACAGTTGCTTTACCCTCTTTGAAAGGCTGACGGATCTGGGGCTGTTCAGCCTTGAGAAGAGAAGGCTGAGGGGAGACCTTATTGCCCTCTACAGCGACCTGAAGGGAAGGTGTAGCGAGGTGGGAGTTGGGCTGTTCTCCCTGGGGACAAGGGACAGAACAGGAGGGAATGGCCTGGAGCTGACCCAGGGGAGGTTCAGGCTGGATCTCAGGAAGCATCTCTTTCCAGAAAGGGTTGTCAGGCGTTGGCATGGGCTGCCCAGGGAGCTGGTGGAGTCACCAGCCCTGGAGGTGTTGAAGAGCTGGGCAGATGTTGTGCTTAGGGATGTGGTTTAGTGGTTTGGATAGGGCTGGAAATAAGGCTGGGCTTGATGATCTTGAAGGTCTCTTCCAGCCAAAACTATTCTATGATCTCTGCGGGGCTGGGGTGCATGGCCCAGGCAGCACCCATCCCACACCAGCTCCACCTGGCACAGGTCCTGGTGTTCTCCAGCAGGCGTGGTGGGTCCTTGCAGAGGGCTGGCTTCCAGGTCACGTCTCTCTGCTGCCCGTTGCTCACCTTCGCTCCAGGAGGACACAGTCCTGGGATGTGTCAGCTTGGACCAAGGAGCTCACGGGCACTGGGAATACACTTAGCACTTGGGCACTACAGAGAGGGAAGAGGCATTGGGCTTCTTTGATTTATTTATTTATTTGGTTTTTTTTTTAATTGTTTATATATTTATTGTTTGTTTTGTGTTTTTTTTCCTTCCATGCTGGCAGTGGGTGGGGATTTTTTACCTGTCTCCACAGCAAAAGAAAATCTAGGGTTCATTTTGCAATACAAGGTAACATATCCTGAGATTTTTAGTTTCTTTTTTTCTGGGGTGAGCATCACACCAAAGTCAGGGATGTCGAGAGGACAGCGTGGCAGGTGAGCCTGGGAGAAGTTGAATTTGGCTCCTCTTTGCCAGTGTGTGGGCTTAGAAAATCTGGATCTTTGTCCAAGTTCCAGGGGCAGCCCAGTAGCTGTGCTTGGCTTACAAACCTCTGCAGCCAGCCTTCAGTGACAATGCTACTTGAATGTTCGAGAACTGGTTTGGTTTTTTCTTTCCCCTGGATGTTTCTCAAAGATAGTTTATAATTATGTTTTACAGCTTGATGTATACATAATTTAAGAGAGTGTGTTAGTCATGCAAATATAATTACATATCTTAGGTTCCCATGTCACTTATAATTAAAAACATGAACTTTCAGGCACATGTATTGGAAAAAAATCCAGTGTAGGCTTCTCTTAAAAATGCAGTTCATTAAAGCTAACAAAGCACCTTACAATGGGTCAAGGCAAAACCAGAGCATGTTCCGTTGCCGTGGGAACAGCCGGCACCAAAGCCAAGGGCAGACACTTGGAACCTGCAGCGTCAGAAATAACAGGCAAAAATACGATGAGGAGAGAAAGTCGCCCCAAACCCAGCGTGGCATTTTGCCCTCTGTGGTGCTGGCCACGCCGAGACCCCCACGGTCCCTCCCGGTGCCCGGGGAGCTGTCGGGAGCTGCTGGTCCCGCCGTGGGCTCGGGGCAGGGTTGGGTTCTGGTGCTGTGCCCCCAGAGATGTCCCATGGGGATGGGGTGTGGGGCAACCCGGGGGCTGTGGGCTGTTGGCAGGGGCAGCGGTGCCAGCGGCTCTGCTGGACCCCAGGCAGGTAGAGAACCATCCCATAGCCAAGAGGAGACTGGGGGATGTAAACCAGCCATCAAACTCACGTATGTAAATACTTCCTGGCTTGTTAATTGCTTCCAAAGTGGAAGATTTTTTTCCCCTAATCTCCCATTAGCAACTCCACATCCCTCTCCACTGCAAGCTGCTTTAGCAGATGAGGGGCTCTTCACTGCCATGAAGGACACAGGAGAAGAGCAGTAATTTTTTAATTAAGTCATTTTGCTGGCATTACTCTTGGCTCACTTACATAAACGAAGGAGGATTTTACTCCTTGCTCTGCTGATTCCCTCCTGACTCCCAACACCACCTTGTCTACCGCTCCAGCCCCTCGGCCCCACTACATCTCCCCTCCCAGCTCGAGCAGCCCCACTCTGCACCAGCCCACCGGGGGCTCTGGTCCCACAGGACTGGTCCCGTGCTATGGGATCCCTGGCCAGCTCAGTGCTGCACTTGCCACGTTCCAAACCCCCTGGAGCAGACCCGGTCCTAAGGGTGTCAGACCAGGCACAGCCCTGGGTATGGCTCCTGCCTGCTGGAGATGAATTAATGCAGCTTTTCTAGGGCACAGTAGCTACAGAAACCAGGAGGACCTTTCTGCCTGTTGCATCACCTCCCCTTTAGCTAACGAACCTCTAATTGCTGCACGCTGGGGGGGTTCTGCAGGGCTGCTGAGAGGATGGAGCTGGCCCCTTGGCACGGATGCAGCACCCTGGCCCTTGTGCCATGAACAGGGAGGGAACCTTCCCCCTCCTTCCTCACACCAGCAGGGTCCTGCTCCAGGGACAAGTGCAGGGAGAGGGCTGCAGCCCCAGGGTGATGCTCCTCAGGGCTGCAAGGCTGGAGCATCCATGGTGCCTCGGGGCAGGTCACTGCTGTCCTGGGGACCCGGCTGCATCGGGGTCCCATGTGCAGCCCTGGCTGCCTCTGAGCAGGATGCCCAGCTGCCCAAACCCACGGGGGGAATGAACCAGCAGGATATCTGGTCTCTACAGACTGGTACGTGGAGCGGGTTGGTGGATTGACACCCTGCCCTGCCTGGCCACAGTGGGAGGGCAGCTCTTCTCCCTTCTGCCATCGCAACAGGAAGAAATCACCAAGCCCCAAACGGCATCGCGTAAAGAGGGGCCGGCAGGGTTTGTACTGCAGATAAATGGGCTGGAGCGGGGGTGGGAGAGGGTCCTTCCAAGCTCATCCCTCCAAGGCAATGCCACCAGTGAGGGCTGGGCTGCCCCTGGGGTTCTGGATGCTGCTGCTGCACTAAGGGAATGTCTAACGTTGTTCCCAAAGCGAGAGGAACGGAGTCAATGGTGAGTAGTGAATGAATAGTTATGAGAATGACTATTTCCTACAATTCCCTGTTTCTCTAAGCCTATGGAAGTGGCTCTTGCAATGAAGGGAAAATGGAAGAGCCAGCAATGCAGAGCAGTGGCACAGAACTGCCTGCTTTGCCTGCACGGAGCTGGATGTGGCAGAGCTGCCTGCTTTGCCTGCACGGAGCTGGATGTGGCAGATCTGCCTGCTTTGCCTGTACAGAGCTGGGTGTCACAAGGGGCTACCACAGGGCTGGCGTGTGGCACGGTGACACCACACCCCAGCTGGGCACAAGCTCATGGGCTTTATTGGCACTGATGCCTTTTGATTGAATTATATTTCTTTCTTCATTTACTCTGTAACAAGCTGAACATTTCAATTTCTGAGGCAAGTTTGGACTGGGAATGGGAGGAAGGAGGAGATGGCAGGTCCACTGACATCGGACGTGGCTCAGTTGGGGAACAGCGTTTTTCATCTAAAACCCTGCTTCCCTGCACTGACAATTTAGAACAAAGCCGTGAGGAGCAATCTGCTGCAGGAGCCAGGCACAAAGCGCAGCTCTGGTCTGTGGTCTGTGTGTTTGGCTGTTAAGAGTCCACCAGGTTGCAAGGCTCGAAGCAATTTTAGGGTAAAAGGGAATGAAAACTGAAAAACGAGGACTGTAAAAGTCATGGTCTGGGCTCCAGCAGCTGACGAGGAGAGGCTACCTGGAGGTCAGGGACTGAATTTCCATTGCAAATTAATTGATGGATTAAATGTACGTCCACCCTGCAGGATCCCAGCCCAGTGTCTTGCTGGTGGGTGGGCTCCTGCCTGGCAGGGGGCCCTGCCCTGTGCCCGCAAGGCTCTGCCCCAGCATCACTTCACCTCTGCTCCTCAGAGCCCTGGTCCTCCTCTGCCAGCCCAGGGCTGGGTGAGCTGAAAAGCACCATTGCTCTAAATCAACACTAAAACCAATCTGCAGCCAGGGAAAGTTTATAGCTCGAATTAGGAGCTCTCAAGCCTCTGAGCACTGCTCCTTGGCAAGGGATGAGGAACAAAGCAGGCTGCTGGGGGGGGGGCTGGGAGCTCAGCGATGAGCAAGTGCTCTGGGGACTCCTGGGTGATGGGGAGATGAGCGGAGCTGGGACCCCACACTTGGTGTTTCCCCGAGTCTCAGCTGGAGGCGAACAGACAACCAACATTTTATCTGGTGTTTCTTGGAGCTGGCCCACGATCCCCAGGCTGCGGGCAGTGCCAGGGCAAAGTGCCGGGGAGGGAAGTCCAAGCCCTCCTTTGTGCAGGGACAATCACTGCATCCCTCAGCATTTTTGCCTCGGCAGGATGTATTAAGTAGAAAATTCAGATCCGTCCCAGAAAGGCTCCGGGGAGCTGATTTCTTTCAGAGAGGAAAGAAATTAAAGAACTGCTTAGCTGAATCGCTGAGCTGGTATTTTTCTGTCCTCGGGAAAGAACTTTTGTAATAATAGCATTAGTAATAATAACACCCCAAAGAAAATCCGAGTGAAATCATGTAGACTACGGGATGAGTGAAATCCCCGGGATGGGGTGAGCTGCCTGCGTGGGGCTGCCTCGTGTCAGCAACACCCTTGGTGGCTGGAGATGGAAACGTTACGGCGACTGGGAGCTGTGCAGGCAGAATAATCCAGCTTGATCAAAGAGCCAAAATAGCTGCAAAGTCTGTTAGTAAATTAAACTGTCCAGAAAAGAACCCAACTTTGCGTGTGTGTCACAGACCGCAGCTCCTCTGACAGGTTTGAGGGTTCTGGGTTTGAAGACTTTATTTTTAATCTTCCTGTCAAGAGGAAAGGAAAGAGCAGACACCCCAGCACTGGGGAGGAGGAGAAGGAGGATGATGAAGGCTGAGCCAGGCGAGAAGCCAGCTCTGCAGGGACCCCGTAGCTCTGCAGAATCCATCCTTTCCAAAGACATTTCCGTTTCTGTCCCATCCTTCGAGCTGCAGCACACCTCTGGCACAGCGGGAGAGACAACAGGAGTGCAGAGGGGGTGTGAGTGTGGTGGGGGTCTGGGAGTGGTAGGAAGCAGGAGGGAGAAGGGGCATCTCTGTGATGTGGAGGGTGTGGCAGAAGCCAGGCTTGATGTCCAAGGAGGAAAAGTGGCACTGGGGGGACTGGGGCCAGCTGAGCTCATCCTCAAACCTCAGCAGCAGCAGCAGCAACTGCCCCAGGCAGAAATGGCTGTGGATGAGGGGACCCCAGGGTCTCCCCCCCTGCCCAGCTGGGCATCCCCGGCTGAAGCAGCCAAGTGCAGGGCTTGGCAGCACTGCAGGAGGGACAAGCATCCCAGGGAACTGCCCCCCGGCACCTTCTGGTTCTCATCTCTGCAGACCCACCAACTGCACCCACGCTCCTGTCCCCAAAGCCACAAAGCTGCCTCTCGATCCCCGAGCTCGCTGATGATGCAGAACTCTGCAATGGCACAGAGCCGTGGTCAAGGGCACGCTTTGAAATCCCAGTTGTCACTCGGCAGGTCCCGCTCGCAGAGGAAGGAGGCTTTCTCCATCGGCAGTGCTCAGCTGAGATGGATTTAGCTCCAGCCCATGAAGCCACAGCCCTGAGCCCTCCTGCTCCTCAACAAAGCTCCAAGCAAATGCTTCTGGTGACTTTGGGTTTGCTTATTCCACAATTGCATTAGAGGGTGCAAAGGACCATAAGCGAGCTGGTGGCATTTTTTTGTCCCTCCGAGCACATCCGAGATGCTCTCGGGCACCAGTGTCCTCCCACTTCTGCTGGAAGTCCTGAGTGAAGTGCTTTGTTGCCTCCCAATTCCTATGTGATGAGTTAGACCTCAACCAGATGTTCCGTGGGCAGAAATACCTATTTGAAGTTAAAAGCCTGTGATTACACTTGCCAGCCAGCCATTAAGGAAGTACTAAATGGGGAAATTATCCCCCCCTTCTTGTTTCACTACAATAGCAGCTTTATAATACTCTTGTTTAACTTGCCTACTTTTCTTTTTAGTTCCTGTGTTTCTAATATTTCATGCAGAACCATGTCACTTTATCAATAGCCCCTGCAAGCTGGAGAAGAGTCAAGGTGGAAAAAAAAAAAAGCCAATATCCTTGAGAATTAGACAAAGGGGAAAAAATTAGCCATAAGATATTACTTTCTCTTCCCTACTGTTAACATAACTTCTCAATTTCCTTTATCAGATTGCCTTCCACGGAGAAGGCTCTTTCAAGAGGAGCAGAGATGAAAGGGATCATTACTGACAGAGACCCTTCTTTAAAGACATAAAATATTTGGCAATTAAAGCACGAGGAGCTGTAGGCTCCCTAGGAAAGCAGTGGCCTCTCTGGAGCCGTCACATCAGCATATTTTCCACTAATCCCTCCTTAAAGAAAGCGATAACCCGGCTGCCGAGGGCAGGGGGCCACGAGCCACCTCGTGCTGGGAGCCGGGGGCATGGGAAGGGGCCAGCCCTGGGCCAGGGCCACCTCTGTCGGGAGCCTCGGAGGGACCACACACTTGAAGTGATGGATTTTAACAGGAGAGGGTCTGGCTGTAACGTGCCCACGGCTGAACTGGGACGCGATGGAGTCTCTGCCGCTGGTGACTTGGAAGTCAAGGCTGAGTTTTCCTGAAAATCCTGTTATTTTGGAGGGCAGGTTCCTGGGGAGCCCTGGGGCTGGGCTGGGGCAGCCACAGAAGCGACAAAACCCAGCTCCACGAAGGGCAGGGGGGCTGAGGCCACCCCACCAGACCTTGGCTGCTACCACCACACTGGGCAGAGCTGCCCCACACCAGCAGGATACTGGGACCTGCCGCCCCACACCAGCAGGATACTGGGATGTGCCACCCCATACCAGCAGGATACTGGGACATGCCGCCCCACACCAGCAGGATACTGGGATGCGGAGGTGTTGCTCCCAGCAGGTGGATCCCGCAGGGAGGAGCAGGGCAACGGGTGGGGCAATTAACACCTCTTAGTGCCCTGAGGATCCCACCGGCTGCGCCACAACCTTTGCTTTCTCCTGGTGGGGTTGATGAATATTTAAACAAGAGAGAAAGAAATCGATGAATGCCAGCAGCGGAGGAACTCTTGTGGCTGCCACCAGCAGAGCCCGCGTGGTGCCTGGGGGGCAGCTGGGGGGGCAGGGCAGGAGCCTACAGCAGATGTTGGGGGGAAGCAGCTCATTTCCATCCCACAATAAATACAAATGCCTGTCCCAGAATCTCGGCTGCTTTTCTCTCCCATGAAGAACCCTCTCTTCTGAGCATTATTAGGCAGGAGAGCCTCTTGGACACGCTTCCTCTGAGGTCTCTCACCCCACAGTCACCCTGTGGAGCTGGATGATGGCAGAGACCCATCTCCAGCAGGATGAGAAGATGCCAAGCAGGGCCAACCTCATCCCGGGAGGTGTCACCCCAGGGATGAGCACCTGCAGTCCTGCCACCCACACCCGTGTGATGGCTCCCTCCCGGGGTGGGCAGCTGCTGGGTGGGCACTGGGGGCTCACTGGGGTCTGCTGGGACCCTGCGAGGAACATGGTGAGGGAGCTCTTTGCCCAAGCCTCCATCAGGCAACTCAGAGCTGAACCACCTTTAATGATCAAGCAAGAGATCTTTTTGTCTCGCTGTTTGTCAGCAAAGGAAGATAATGCCATCCTGCTGTCTGGGGGTTATTCCGAGGATTAATTAGTTGATGCTTCTTGAAGTACTTTGAAGATGTGGAGTGCCAGATAAGTGCTGCGCTTTGGAAGCCAATCAGGCACTGCAGTTATTTTGCCATTTCCCTTCTCATTCCCAAAGTGTTTGTACAAAACAAATGGCACAGGAGCACGTGGGTGCTGCCTGTCACACTGGGGCTTCGTGGCGTGGGGACAGATGCCCCCATCCCCCCATATACCCGGGACTCCTGTGTTAGTAAACGTGTCCCAGAGGAGAGAGGCAGGACCCTCCTGGCACTGCCAGGACCCCCACCGCATCCCTGCATCCCCACCCTGGTCCCTGGGACACGACCCGCCGGCACGGGCGGTCACCCCGTGTGGGTGGCAGCATTTGGGGGGTGCAGCAGGAGACCCGCTCCCTTCCCCCCATCCCTGCTTGCAGGGCTCTGAGCTGGAGGGGGCTGCACTTCTCGGGCCGCCCGTGTGGAGAGAAATCTCTTTTCCTCCCCTTTCACGAGCAGTTCTCTGCAGCCAGTGAAGCACAGGGGCCCCCGGAAGGGTCTGGACGGGTCAATCTCTGCCTCTCCTCCCCGGCCGTTCCGGCAGCCGAGGGGACCCGGGCAGGACAGCCCAGCCCCTGGGCACAGGGACTTTGTGCCCCTTGTGCCATGGCAAGACGGAGCCTGATGGGCCAGGTTTTCCACGGAGATGAAAACACTTGGCGAGCACACGATGCTCAGCAGGAGCAGGACGGGCAGCTGCTGCCAGCTGTGGTACCCCCGTCCCGCTCACGCCGAGGTGAGTGGTGATGGCTCAGGGGACAGAGGGGCACATTTTGCAGGACCTTTTTTTTCAGTTTAGAAGGTGTTTCCTGGTGCAGAATCCTTCCTCCCTCTTCAACTTCAGTTCAAGCTCTGGCGTAATTTACAACTGCACAACTTTTGAAAATGATATTTCTGTTTCTGGAGTTATTGATCTCACAGAGGGCTGCAGATTAGCTTGGCAGCTCACACACAGCCCTTCGCACTTGGATAATTTCTCTGCCTGCCTTGCGCTGTGTGTTGAACTTTCAGCACCATCCAATTGCAGTGATTCAAAGCGTGTGTTTAAATGGTTTTCTTTCGCAACCAAAAGATGTCATAATAAAGAAGAACTTGAAGCAAACACCACGTGAGCTCCACATCGGAGCCTCCAGGGGGGCTCGGAGGGATGCTGGGTGCCTGGCTTCATGGCAGCATGGGGCTGGCATGGCCATGTGGTGGCTCTGGGGGGACAGGTGGCCCCAGGAGCCCCCCAGGCACTTGGCTTTGGTGCTCCCTGTGGGCCTGGCACCTCCCGGGCTGCCTGAGCAGCTCCATGGCCTCTTGCCCCAGAATGAGGTCCTGAGCCAACACTGGCAGGCTGTGATCCTTGCCTGGCCAGATGGCTCATGGCTTCATGTGTTCAGCATTTGTCCCCATGGGAAAAGGGATGTTCAACCACAAATAAACGCCTGGTAATTCACCCTCTGTGCTCTCAGGACATGTGACAGGAACAAATCGCAGCAAACCCATGTTTCTGGGGGGGCTCGCGGCATCGCTGGCCAGCAGTGGGCCAAATCCTGCACCCTGCAGGGGTGTGGTGCAAGCAGCAGCATGTGGGACAGTTGCTGCTGGGTGATATAGCGGGGACTGGAAGGATGTGGCTTGGTGGCCACGTGGGGCTGTGCCTGTGCCCAGCAGGTGCCCCTACCCCAGAGATGGTGTTTTGAGCCCTGGAAGTGCCAGGGCTGCTGTCCCAAGGGGGTCCCAGCACGTGCCCCATCCTGTCCCGTCTCCCTTGGGTGCTGCCACTGAGGGGTCGTGCAGGGACCAGGGATGGGAAAGGGCTTAGGGGCCGCAGGGTCTTACGTGAAGGGCTCCTGCCAATCCTGCTGTGGCAGGGGGAAGACGCCTGTGCTTCATTAGCAATGAACTTGAAAACTCAGCACCATCTGGTGCCTGCTGCCTGGGACACCGCCCTGGCGTACGTGGCAAATCTCCAGCTGTCCCCGCGGATGAAGGGATTTTGCCGTTCGCTCGCCGTTTTGCACATGCAAAACAGTCTGGCCCTGGCCAGGCTCGGCGGTCCCCTCGCTGCAGCAGAAGCCTGTCCAAAGCTCCAAGAGAAATCTCTGCCCAAAGCCCCTGCCCGATCCCCCAACCCTGCTGCCCAGCCCCCCAGCCCGAGGAGCAGCCTGGGCTTGCTGCTCTGGCCAGCCCTGCGTGGACTCCCCACCCTTGGGAAGTGTCTTTTGGGGGGACTCTGGGGCAATGTGGAGCTCCTGGCTCTGGCAGCCTGGCCCCAGAGCCCCGCACTTCCCCCAGGCAGGTGGCTGGAGTTCGCTGCAAGGTATTTATTCATTATATCACAGAGGAGAAAAATCTCATTAAATTAGTCCAGGTTTCTGCAGGGTGACCCTGGGCAGGGGCACCCGGTGCCAGGGGGTGGAGGGTGTCCGGGGGCAGGGGTCCAGCATCTCCTCATTTCACAGTGGTGGGAGACAGGGTTCAGGTGCCGTCCCACACTGGGGCCGGCTGTGCCCCCCGGGTCAGGATGGACAGAGCTGCACTCGCCTGGGTGGGGAGGCCGGACATTCAGGGGTGTCCTGCCATGGCCCCTCAGACCTCCAGCTTCTTCTTCATCTCCATGCGGTAGATGATCTGGTAGCCATCGTCCCAGGCGTAGATCTGCCTCTCTCGGGGGTTGTACTTCATGCTGGAGTGGGAGCCGTAGCGCTTGGGGAAGTAGACGAGGGAGGCATCCTCAGGGGCCAGCGTGCCGCTGACGTCGAAGACGCACTGCACACGGGAGCGGCTGGGCAGGCGGGTGTTGTAGACCACGTGCAGCGCCCCGCACACCACGAAGGCGGCCTCGGCGTTCTCCCGTGGGCACGGCGTGTCCCACATCTGCTCGATGTCCAGTGAGGTGGGGTCCAGCTTGGCCAGGCAAATGTTCTTCTCGTCCTCCTTGGTGGCGTAGATGGCCCAGAGCCCTTCCTCGTCCGCCGCCACCTCGATGTAGGTGAAGGGGGAGAGCCCGAAGACAGGGATCTGCTCCTCAGCCGGGAACACCGAGCTGTCCACCACCGTCTTATTGGCCAGGTTGAACTTGATCACCTGGAAGGGGCCCTGCTGGCGGATGTAGTAGAGGTGCCCATCATAGACGAGGTGCCCAGTGCCCACCCAGGGGTAGGGCAGCTTGATGCGTGCGGCCTTGCGGGTGGCAGAGAAGAGGGTGAACTCCCGCATGCGGGGGAAGACATACACCGTGTCATTGGAGGTGCCGTCGAAGACGTAGATCTTCTCAGAGTTCCCTGCAGCATCCTTAGTCCAGAGCCCCGAGGTGCTGCCAAAACGCTTCAGAATCTTCATGGCTCTGACACTGGCGATGGTGTCGCTGCAGTCTGCGAGGACGGGGCAGCCATGAGAGCCTGGAAGCCACCCGGCCCTGCAGTGGGGCTGGCTCCCACCCCGTGCTGGAGTCACACAGGTCTCGCTGCATCCCACCCCAGCCCCCAGGCAACTGCCTTGCAAACTCGCTGCAAGAGATGGCAGCGCCATCCTTGGTGGCATCGAGAAGTCCCCTTGTGCACCTACGCCACAGGCAGGGGAGGCCACCCTCACCTCAACCCTGCTCCAAGGGCTTTGGAGAAGCCCGAAGCTCTGGCCTGGGGCTTGGATATGTCTCCCAGGGATCTGTGGGGCTGCAGGATGTTGTGTCAGAGACACCTGAGAGATGCCCTGCTGGGATGTAATTCCATGGTGCGTGGCCGGGGAACACTTGGACCTGGCTGGGCTGGGAAGGCCCAGGGTAACCCCAAACCCCAGACCATCCCCCCAGGCAGCCACAGCAGCCCCTCACCTGTCAGTTTTGTGTATTTCTCGTTCTTTCTCTGCTTGGCCGTGGCCACCTGCTTCTCCATCAGCACCTCGTCCACCTCCACGCAGGGTGGTGCGGGGTTCTGCGTCTCCAGGTAGTCCACCTCACGCTCCAGCCGGTCCACGCGCACCGCTGCGCTCTCTGCCTCCGACCTCATCGCCTCTCGCTCCTTCTCCGCCGTCTCGAGCATCCCCAGCACCTGGTTCTTGAAGTCCCGCAGCTCCGTGGAGTAGCGGCTGCTCTGGTCGTGCCACTGCGAGATCCTCTCCTGGAGCGGCCAAGAGGACACCGCGGTCTTCACACCAAACAACCCATCCGCAGCAGCCAGCCCGTTGCCCGCATGTCGCTGCGGGAGCCCCTGACACGGCACCGCGACCCCGGTGCTGGTGTCCGTGGGCCCCGTCCCGCCACGCTCCCGCACACCCGATGCTCCAAGGCCCCTGCGGCCCCCGTGGCCCCCGTTCCCGTGACCCGCAGCTCTCCCATGCCCGTCGCACTCCCATGCCCATCCACTCCCACCGGGGCATCCCACACCAGCTCCGCTCCATCCCCTCCTCATCCCACGCCTGGTCCCAGCCTCGCTCCAGGAAGGTCCTGGGGGACCCACGGTGGGCAGACTGGGGTGAGGCGGGGAGACGGGGGGGCCAAGCGGGGCCGAGCGGGGCCAAGCGGGCGCAGGGCCCCTACCTCCAGCAGGCTGAGGCGCCGCTCCACGTACTCCATGAACTGCTGCTGCTGGGCGCGGAGGGGCCCGGCGAGGAGCGGCAGCAGCAGCGGCAGCAGCAGCGGGCAGCGCCGGGGCCCCATGGCCGTCGGAGTGCAGCCTCAAACCTCAGTGCTCAGGAATGCTCCGGCCTCTCGCAGCCCTTATTGAATCCAGATGTGAAGAGGGGAGGAGAAGGCTGCTCCTTCCCGGAAGAGCGGCCCCGGGCGCATTAACCCCTTCGTGCCCCAGGCGGTGCCCGCACCGGCCCCACGGGGCAGGGGCGCTTGGGGGGTGCGGGGTGCAGGGAGCATCGAGCGCTGCGGCAGCCCCGGGCAGCAAGGGAAGGACGTGTCCTCCCGTGCCGGGGACAGCAGCAGCGGGACAGCCCTCGGGACAGCCCCCGGGACAGCCCGGGGCCAAGCTGAGCCTGGTGCGGAGCCGCGGACGCAGCCACGGTGCGGGCTCCGGGTGCATCATCCGGCCACAGAGGTGCCCCAGGCCAACCTGAGCCTGCCTCGGCCGCATGCCAGGTCTGGAGGAGTCCGTGCTGGGCCAACACCACGGCCAGCAGCCCCCTGAGCCTGCAGCACCCAATGTCCCTGCTGAGCCGGGAGCTTCTGCTTGTCCCTGTCTGATGCTGCGGGTCCTTTGGGGTGCCCTTGGGCAGAGCTGTTCTGGCCGGGTAGCTCGGTCAGCCAGGGGCTGCCCCGTCGGGCTGGCTTGCACTCTGCCATGGGGGCCACCGGCTCATGGGCTCAGCCCACAGCAGCTTCTGCAGCCCGCTGCCAGCTGCGGGACGGGGCAGGGCCCGGGTGCAGTGTGAGGGGCAGAGGCTGCAGCTCTTGTGCCCAGGACACTGCCAGAGCAGTGGTCGCCCCTGCGACTGGCCCAAGCAGGGGCCCCAGCCATGGCTGCTGGGTTTCCTGGGCTCTGCCTGTGGGTCTGGCACGCTGGAGGCTCAGCCGCATCCGTGCACAGAGCTGCGGTGCTGCACGCAGGGCAAGTGTGCCCTCTAGTGCTGCTGCATCCTGCATCCCACATCACCTATCCCTGCATCCTGTATCCCTACATCATGATTCCCACATTGTGTATCCCTGCCTCGTGTGTCCCCTACATCCTGCATCCTGTATCCCTGCATCCTGTTTCCTGCATTGTGTATCCCTACATCCTGCATCCTTGCATCCTGCATCCCACATCCTCATTCCCGCTTTGCGTATCTCTGCATCCCACCAGGTAGCGCAGGCTGCACAGGGCCCCCGGAGGAGCTGCCACCTCGGTAGGGGCTGGGCTCAGCCCCAGCACCTTCCTGCTGCCTTTCTCAGGAGGCTGTTGCTCACAGACAGACAAGTGGGGTGCCAGCAAAGCAGATGCCACCCGCGGGCCAGGGACATCTGCCTGGGTTAGTGACACCAACACCCACACAACCCCCTGCAGCGCTCAGAGCACCTGAGCGAGATGCACGAAGTCAAAGGCGTTTATGAAGGTGCTGGGAAAGCTTTTTTTCACCTGAGATAGTCCTGATCCTGGCCCACCCCCCAAGAGCACCAAGAACCGTGGAGCCCGAGAGCCCCCCAGGCTGTGGCACAGTGGCCACCCAGCTGGCCCAGTGCCACACACGCTGCCTCGCTCGCCATGGCACAGCCCCCTGAACGTGCTGCAAGCCCCTGGCAGCAAGCAAACAATTAACGGTGGGTGCTGGTGTTTCATCCTGGATATGCCAAAACCCTTTTCCCACCTTCTTTAATAGATCAAGTGACCAAATGAATAGAGTACAGAAAATTAACCCTTTTTATTGATGCATTGCAATTGTTCTACATTTTTACCATATTATGTAGAAAATACTTAAAATACAAGCTACTTTGTAAAACCAAAGACAAACATTGAATCCAAAGATAAACTATGTTTTCACAATGGACCCTTTTCCCATATAGTTAGTATTAAATTTTTAAATATCTATTTCTTTTGTTAAAATGATTTTTACATACCCCCTAAGTACATCGGCAATACAAACATAGATCAGTAATTGTCAGAAACTACCTGTATCTAGCGGCTTGTAAAAAGGAAGAGCACAACCATAAAAGAAAGTTAAATTTTACACAGTAACTAGCATATCAAATACATTTAATAAAGTAGGAATTCCATTGCAATATCAAGGATCCAAGCAGAAATACTAACATTACATATAATGTACTGCTACATGTAGTGAGATAGATATATTTCAAGCTGAATCTGAAATCACACATTATATAAAGTTTAGCAACAAACAACCATGTGGACATGCGGCACCATTCAGAAGTTTAAATTAAGAAAAAAAAAAAAACAAGAAAAAGAAAGCAGGGCTGTGCCAATCCTGTCATTTAGAAGCAATTTAGTTTCATGTACTAAAAGAAATTGCAGAGTCAGAGGTAAATTACTGCATCCCACCAACTAGGTGCTAAAGCAGGAAAGCCTCGGGGAGCTTTCCTGGAGGCTGCCACGGCTGCAAATACAGGTCAGGTAATGGGAACAATGGATATGACAGCTTGGGAATCACAAAGACAAGTCTAGGTGGGACTTTAGTTATCAGATATTCAAACGGTGAATCCCAAACTAGCTTTAAAAAGAATTAAAGGACTCCAATTTCTATCCAGAGATAGAACATTTCTTTACAAAGCAGATGTGGCAGCTCTGACAGCGAGGAGAGTCCATCCCCTAACCTAATCCCGAAGGCTGGATATGCGAGGGAAGAAGGGATGTACCTCCTTAGAGCAGACTACAAGATGCTTGTATCAGGCAACACATACTGGGGCCAGACTGGGATCTGCCCACCGGTGGGGTCAGCACCAAGGTGAAACTCTGGCCCTGCTGGGGTGGGTTTTTGTTTGCTTGGTTTGTTCTGCTTATCACAGAGGAGCTCCAGGGTCACGGACAGCTCGTTTTAAAAGGAGCACAGCTTCATTTTACCGTTGCCATTTCCACCTCGCCTGCCTTGTTCCAACACTCTTGGAAACCTGGGCAGTGGAGGGGATGACACCACGCTTTGTGACTGGGTTTGATTACATAGGAGGGACTCTGAAGGCAGATGGTTATTTAAATCTGCTTTTTCTGGGGGAAGCAGGCAAGTTCTTCTCAAAATCACTAGCAGTTTTTGCTAAAGGTCTTGTTTTCCTTCACGAAGAACACTGACTACTCGTGACGCGGGGATTAACGGTTTCCTGAAACACAGGAACTGGAGCTTGTTTTGCCTTCCACTGGAAAGGCACAACTCCATACTGAGGGGTGTCTCGGGGCGAGTACTGAACACAGCAACATCTTATGGAAAAAGGAAGGCAGTGCCCACGGCAACGAAGGGCCTGAGACCAGGGGCACGGCCGGCTGGTTACCCCGCACGCCTCCAGAAGCGCTCCGACTGAAAACACACCGAACAACAACGTCACCGATGCTACTGCCCAGCTCCGGAGCCCTCCATCCCTCTACTGAAAGAGACACCAAACCTTTAACAGCTCATCGACTTCAGGTCAGTCCAGACTTTCTTCTGCCAATAACGTGGAACTTCAGAAATGACTTTTCCACTTCTTGTCACACACCGGTCAGAGAACTGGCCTCGTTTCCACTGGGACGGAACGTAAACTGGGATTCAAGGTTACCAAAACCTCTTATTGCTGCAGCGATATGACCGCTCGAGCCGGCTCATCAGCCATTTGGACAAGATGCTCAACCTATGTACTGAAGATGAGAAATAATTCCTAGCACAAGGGACCCGAGAAAACGAAGTGTGGTTTAAAAACTGCACCGATTATCCTAAATTAGTATTTCCTCTGAACACTAACGAGGGCTACAGCTGACAGACCTTCCCAACAACTCCACATTAGCAGTAGCATTACAAAACTTTTTAATGGTATTATGTGCTTTACAGCAGGCTCTCTTTGGTATAAATATCCTATCACCAAGCTAGCAATATTTTACAGGAAATGTCTGCTATTAACGTGGGGGGAGGGGGGAAGGTAACGCCGCACTACTCTAATAAAAAGTGATTGCACATATTTAATCACTTCTGCAATATTAGACTACACATTCCAATGCATTCCCAGCACTACCTTATCCGAAATGCACTGACAGACATCTAACAGTACGTGTGCCATTTCAAGGAAAAGCTTTAAGGAAACATCGCTTTGCTCTGAACAAAAAAAATGTAGCTTTTTTTTTTTAAAATGAGAGCATTAAAACTGAGACCAATGCACCTACGCGCCATACTGCTGTCCTCGCTGGGAATAAGCCGAGTGAATTGCTTCGATCGACGGGGGCTTGCTGGTCCCTCATAAGGCAAGCTCACTGTAAACTCTAGTCACACTACGTCATCATTTAAGGCACTACAATAAGGGGACACACCAAACAACTCTTCATCACACATACCTGTGCAAAACAAATCAGAAGGTATCCTTTCCTCTCGCGCCGCTCTACTCCTCCCAGTGCTACAGTGATGAGCTCTAACCATTGCATTATATCACATACATTCCGACATGAATCAACTCATTTTGGTTTAAATACAAAGGATACATCAACTCCATCCCCAGGAACGTTTAAGAATTAGACAAACACTAAGTACAGAGTTCAAGTATAATCACTACACGTTTTTGATTACAAAGACAGAACGTTTGGGGTTAGCAGGAAGTTTTGCTTGTTATATTTTTCTAATCAATATGTACATATTTCATTTTATGTAAAATATTAAAACACCACCAATACAAAACTTCTAAAATAGTTTTAAATTCAGTAATAAACTTTAAAATCTGGATTTTTTTTTCCTTTTTTTTTTTTTCCTTTTTCTTTCCTTTTTTTTTTTCCTTTTTTTCTGATTCCTACATGCATGTACTGTATACAAGTCTTATTAAGAGCGCTTTAAAGTAGCTGTTGACATATCCAGGAGGATACGCTCACAGGAGTATAAAAAGCTGTACACATCAATACAGTGATGTTTCATTGTATTTCAAATTCAACTCCCTCCTAAATGAATCATGTGAGGATAAAATATTAAGAAAAAGAAAACCAAACGGAACGAAGAAAAGCCCTGTGCTTCTGAGAAGGAATCCAGCTCCGTTATAGGGCCAGCATCTAACGAGTTGCAGAGACCAGATTTGAGAGCAACGCTGCACTATTTGTTCTCAGCTGAAGGCTACAGCATCCTGACCAAGCTGCTGAGTTCTGTTACACAGCGAGATCTTAAAATCAGCTTGAAAAAAAAAAAAAACTTAGAATTCTGCAAGGAACGAAATAAAAATCCCGCTGTGTTGTGGAGACCTGGAATTTTCAAGAAAAACAGAACAAATTTCAGGATTTACACGGACTCCTGAATACATAATGCTGCTGCAGGAGGCAGCTGTCCCTACCAGTCCTTGAACAAACCGGAGAAGTAAACAAAACAAAACCAAAAAACCTTTGAGAGCAACGTATACGGAGACGTAATGGCTTTCGCAGAACCAGCAATTTGTTAGACAAGGTGAATTAAGAGAACAAGTGTTAAAATACTAAACTTGATTTTAAAGCTGCCCCAGCAACATAATGAGATAAACGTGCATTCCATTTTTAGTGGCAACACGGATTTGTGCAAGCTGCTAAAATATAATCTGCTAGTCTTTTTGTTTTAAGTTAACGCAAGTTAAAAAAAGTCATCAGGCTCTGTCTTCCAAGATATTGATTTTCTTTCTCCTTTTGATTAGCACAACAGAACAATTTTAAATAAATGTGACCATGGACTTTTTTTTAAAAGCATCTATAAAAAGTAAGTAAAATTTTAAAAACTCAATTAGTGACCCTCGTACTGGTAACAAAGCACGCTGCTCAGTGACTGAACGCGCTAGCGACGCTTTTGAACAACACACAACCAGATCAGGGAGAAACCAAACCCAGGCAGCCATTACCAGGTAAAGATTCACCTGAAATCCTCCTCCAATCTCTCAGGCCTATTGCAGGACAGTGCTCTACCAGGAACTACAAGTACGAGTACTGGTTGATCTTTGTAGGGCTCAGCGGATATCCAGTGTAAATAGCAGACCCTCTGGAAGCACCAATATAGGACTGGGGAGCAAACTGGTGTTGGTACTGGGCAGGCGGAACGTTTGCAGAAGTCAGGAGGCTCGGCCCAACGCTGACGGGGACCTGGTGGACGAGCGTGCTGGGGTGGGCAGCGTAGGTGGTGTGGCGCGAGGAGCCCTGAGGGGAGAAGAGGTGGGCGATGGAGGTGGTGGAGCCCAGCGTGGCGGCCGTGGTGGGAGCGTAGGTGTAGACGTGCGGCTGGCTGGAGAGGTGCGCGTTGGCCGTGGCCGCTGCCAGGTGGGGATGCACTGGGCTGCTGTGCTGAAAGGTGTAGGGAGCCTGAGAAATAGTTGACGTGAGGGGTGCCACGTAAGCTTGCTGCCTACGTGGGACGGCATTTCCGCTTCTCTCCTGTGAGGCCAGCACTGTTGTTTGCTGGTTCTGAGGGGAGAAGAAGTAACTAAGGTTAGTGGCTATCCTCAGGCAAAGTGCAGTGGACAGGAGGTGAGCAAGGAAGGGTCAGCCAGAGCCTCCCAGTCAACACCTCTGTTCCAGCTGCAGGACTGACACTTCTGCAGATCCTCTCTTCCCAGCTCCGTGAAAGTCCCATCAATTTGAGAGGAGTTACTGCAGCTCCACCAAGACAAAGGTTACACTTCTCCTCTGCAATGGGACCAGAGAGCCACACCTGGGGTACCACACTGCACAGCTGTCCAAGCGCAGGCAGGTCCTGAGACTGACCTGGCCCTCCAACTCCTCACACCTCTACTGCCCTCCACAGCAGTGGGAGCAGCAGCAGGGCCACCCCATTTCAGCACAACAAAGCCTGTCTTGTCCCCACACCAGAAATGGACTGGAGGAGTAAAACTCCTCTCTTCTGAAAGGCTACTGCAGCTTGACTCAAAGATCAAGAGCAGCAACACAAACTGAAGTGAAACCAATGGCTTGAGAGACAAGGTCCGGCCTTAATCTCCTGGTCAGGCCTTTGTGAGATCTACAGAAGGAAGGTAAAGAACAAAAAAATCTTGTAGTGTGGCGTGCCTTCAATGCTACTCTAGTTCAGCAGCTGAATCCTGGTGTCACTTTCCCACTTGAGTGGCAAGAACGGCCCACTGCAGGACATGGTGCACAGAGAAGGAATATGGATGTGACCATGCTTCCTTCTCGTGCCCTCTGGTGCAGGAACAAACTCTCTGCTCTGAGAAACTTCACCTATATTCCCTACAGCGTTCATCCCACCCTGCAGAGCCACAGGACAGAATCAGCTTCAACAAATTCAGGAGGCAGCAGCTATCACCCCCCTCACAATCCCATCGTTCTCCCTGCGTGGTGTTTCCAAAGCGCCACGTTGAAAGGCCAGCGGCAGCCACAGTGCTTACCTGGCTGAGGTTGAGAGGCTGCACACCGTTGGCTACCACGCGATGGGAGCGGTACCCAGTGGGTGTGATACAGCATCCTGACGACTGCCCGCTCACAGAGGCCACTGGCTTGGTCTTACTGGTGCTGCTCAGGACACCTGGAAGATTTCATAAACTTAGTCCGTTCTTCCCCCTCCCACGCCACGCACTGCGATAACCAGCTTAGGGAACCAAAGGACACACAGCACTGTTTCCATAACAGAGACTTTTCTTCAATTACAATTGAAAATCCAATTGCACCCAAGAAAAAATAATCGTAGGGCATTTTTACAGATCTTTCTAAATGCAGCCAAATGTACCTGAAAGGTAAATCTACCTATGAACCTCAGAGAGGTTGTGGAGTCTCCTTCTCTGGAGACATTCCAAACCCTCCTGGATGCATTCCTGTGTGACCTGCTCTAGGTGATCCTGCTCTGGCAGGTGATTGGGACTAGGTGATCTTGAGGTCCCTTCCAACTCCTAATACTCTGTGATTCTGAGAAACTGAAAACAGAGCAAGGCTTCCACTCTCAGAACAGCAGCTGTGAAAACCAAAGCTGCTGAAGACCCAATGCAAATAAGTCCAAAACTGCGAGGACAAGGCTGTCAGAGGTAAGAGAACATCTGGACCTTGTCAAAAACTAGTGAGCACAGCAAGCCAGGAGAACACACCCACCTGATGCCTGGGTAGCTACGATGCAGTCATTGAGCTGCGTCTTCAGCGGCGGCACAATGATAGTCCGAGAGCTGGAGCTGTCAGCTGCTGCCCTACTGGGCAGCTCCAGGGCACCACCCGTACTCCTGAGAGAGGAAAGGGGGTCTGTGGCATAGGGGCTGTTCAGGGAGGAGTCGGAATCAGGGGAGTCATTAACAGTAACGTAGCTGATGACGTTGGATCTCTGCTTCATACCCAAACTGCAGGGAGGGGAAAGAAAACAATAAACAAATGGGAAACATTCTAGCTTTTCCCACAAGATACAGATCTCCCTATGGGATCTCATACCCTCCCTCCTTGTCCAACGAAATACTGCTTAACTAGAGACACGACCAGCACAGCAGACACGATGCAGAGTTTCCTGTTTCTGCAGTGCTTCAGCCTAGCCAGGGCTTGGCATGGAGAGTTCTCTGCTCTCCGAGATGCTCGGGCTGAGCTCAGGACACATCACTACTGGCTGCCTACGTGATCTTCCTACCTGGCAGGTTTGTATTTGCTGTCCTCTTCCTCATCAGTGTCGCTGCGAATGGTGATGACACTGACGGGTGGGCTGGGAGTGTCTGGGATTACAATGGGCTGGTGCTGCTCCTGCACTGGGACGAGCACGTTGGAAGAGGAGGAGGTGGAGCGCAGAGGGCTGCTCCCAATGAGTGAGTAAACTTGGGAGGGCACAGTCTCCAGAGTTGAGCTGGGCCTGAAAGAAAACCAAAGCAGTATTCAGCTGTGTGTCAGCAGGCTGGGACAAACCAGCAGTAGCTTTAAGAACAGCCAGGCTCCAGCAGGTTGGAGCACTTGGTACAAGAAGAAACATCCTGGAACGCACAAAGAGAACCTCAGTGCAGACACTCATACAGGAGAGCACCACAGAACACATCCCAGAAGGGCCCAACACACTCAGTGATGCTCTGAACAGGACTGATTCATTTGAACACCACCAGGAACCTGCCACCGTTGTTCAGCAGTTGTCAAGCCTGTCACTGGTACCACTATGGCTCTGACACACCCTTGAATGTGCAAAACCCACCTTTAACCAGTACAGGAAAGCACTTGGTCAACCACGTTCCTTGCAGTCTCACTGAAATTAGTCTCACTTATATCAGAAACTACACTACAGAGACTTTTTCCATCTTTACATCTTTAAAAGCAACTTTAAAAGCATCTTTACATCTTTAAAAGCAACTGTAGCACGTTAAAAAGCTACACAGACAATGCCTCTGTGATCACAAGACCAATTTTTCACACCATAAAGGCAACCTCCACAAACACAGGACTGGCAAAGGAAGCCTTACTTGGCCGTGCTTGGTGCTGGCTGCTTGTTCTTCTTGGCTGGGACGTTGCTGCTCTGCTGCTGCCTCACGACGTGAGCAACCCCGACGTTCAGAGGCTGCGCTGCCGCTAACGTCACGTGGTTGGTGAGGAGCGATGGCTGCTGCATGAGGGTGCTATACTGATTGCCATGGGAATGGGCATTCCTGGAGCAGAGAGAGAGAGAGAACCAAGCCCCATGACTGTGCTGCAGGAACTGCAAGTTCTGCTGAGCCCCTGCGTGAGGAAAAGGGAAGGAGGAGGAAAAGGGAAGGAGGAGGAAAAGGGAA
>JANVCC010000045.1:1513115-1530366 GCA_025345505.1 Todiramphus chloris collaris
GGAGGAAAAGGGAAGGAGGAGGAAAAGGGAAGGAGGAGGAAAAGGGAGGACACCCTACCTCCAGTCAGCTAACTGCTGGCTGCCGCTGATGGTCTCCGGAATGACGGCCGCCGGCTGAACGGAGTTGTGCAAAGCAACCCCCGGGAGCTGCTGCCAGGTGGAAGGGAGCAGTATCTGCTGGGTTCCCCCCGGCCAGGCCTGCTGCAAAACACCAAACAGATAAACAGCTTCACTAGGTTTCAGTTCCTCCCGAGGAGGGGGGAAAAGAGAGACTCGTTCCAAGCACTCAACGCACTCGCGTAGATTGTTAGCTTGCAGAGATACTGGCGCCTCCCTGTGCTTCCCAAAGGTCTCGGTAGGGCAGAGAACAGCAAAAGCAGAGCAACCAGCTCCCCCTGATGCTCTGTGAGCCTTCTGTACCCCAGCTGCCACCCGGGGAGAAGAGCCTTAGCGCTGCCCGAGGCAGCCAGATACTGTGCTGCCAGATGCAGCAGGAGGGTCGGGGGCTGCTTCTGCCTCTGAGTTTAGGCACACTGCTCTGCTGAAGGATTCCGAAATAGGAAGCCAATTTGTTTCCTTTCTGGTTTTCTGCTTTACAGGGCTCGCCTTGAGAGAGGGATGACAGCGTTACTGCTGTGGAAATTCATCCCATCTCCAGGGATTTATTTAAGAGAGGCCAGACCGACAGAAACATTTAGTTACCAGGAAGATACATGATATTTTCAATTCCTTAATATTATCAATATTCCTGTCCATATTGACAAAATGTGGGTTTTTTGGAGGGGAGGGAGGGGGAGGCAACCTAACCAAAAACCAAAGTAAATTTGTCCATACAATACTTCTATGCTTCTGAAAATACAGGGCTGTCTCTCTTGCAGTTTCAACTGCGCAACCATCAACAGCTGCCGTTTTAGAGACAATATTTCTGCAAGCAACAGATCCACTCGTTACAAATACCAGTTCCAAACAAGAAGCCTTCAAAGCAGAGAGCTGCTAAAACCTCTGCCAACATAAGCGGAGTAATAATAATAATAATAATATTAAAAAAAAAACACAACAACCAAACAACCCAAAACCCCAAAAAGAGAAATATGTTAAAAGTCACACCATGCGTCTTTCCAAAAGCCAACACCTGCACGAGACAAAGCAGAGAGTTTAATACAGCAAGATATAAATTCCCAATGAGAGGCAGAAACCGGGCCTTCCAAGCGACGAACTGTTTTGACAGAGGAAGGACAAAAATACGCAAAGCTTAGCAAATGGCTAATGCAAACTCAGGGGAAGCAGCAAGGGAGAAGTGCTGGAAGCACTAAAGGTGAGCAAATTCACGCCAAAGGCTCCCAGAATCCAAACAGAACTAGTAAATCCTCCAGAGAAAACTCAGAATCCAGGCTCATAGTCTGGAGCCAGCTGGCTCTGCTCTCCTGTACTGCTCTACGGGGGAGCTCACCGTCCAGTCCACTGCTCACACGCAGAACAGAATTTGCCTGTTGAATCAAAAGCCCACTTTTGAAAGCATCGCTGACAACTCACTCGTGTCCCAGCCTCTGCTACAGTCACCCCTTGCTGTTTTCAGAGCCTAGATTGCAACCTTTCAGCAATCAAAACCCAAGAGGAGGAAAGGAGGTCCATCCCTGGGTCAGTTTAGCTCAGAGCTGGGACTCAGCAGAACTCCATTCTCCTGCCTTCTCACCCTCAGAAACAGGGAGAAGTCACCTTGGTTCAGCAGAGCTCAGATGAGTGGGTTCTAACCTCAGTATGGGTATAACTCGAGCAAACTCCACCTGAGCAGAGGTCTCCCTCTCGGAAGAAAACGACACTCAAAACTACCACTTTAAAGCCACAAGAAACAACATGGTTCACATAATGGAATGTGCTTTGAAGACACGTGAGGATACCAGCACTTCAGTGCACTGCAATGTTTCCATAAGCTTCACTGATCTGATTCTGGAGTTTTACAATGAGGCACTTGCCACTTTTTTTTTGTGGCACTTGCAAAGTTGTGGTGATGCAGGTGCCAAATGAGGACGGAGGAGGACAATTTTGAAAACATAGGCTTCTTAAGGGTGTGTTTATTTCCCTCCCCCATTCTTTTTAAAAATGGGTCCAAATAGCCTAAAAAGTAGCTGGTGCTGTTTTGGATGCTAGAGCTCACTTTTAATTTCAACCAAGAAATACATATGAACTGAAAGTATCTGTGAAGAACGGTATCTTTATCTGGATGAAGCAAACTACCTGTGATCAGCTATAAATAACAAAAGGCCAGAAAAATTATTGTCCGTGTTCAACAGAAGTTAAGAGAAATCAACTGCTAAAGCAATACATTAAAGGGTTTGCTGTCGTTAGAGACTTTAGCCTGTGCTGAATGACCTGAAACATTTCTACATGCAAAACAGCTTTACACATGTTGAAAGCAAAATACGTAGCTAACTTGCCAAGTAGTTCAAATTCTGGCCATCCAGGTTCCTGTAGCAGAGTCAAGCTAAAGACTGATTCCTTGGTATTCAACAATCAAAAGGCAAAGATAGGATAGTAAGCGAAGAACAAGAACAATGGCAATAACTCTTCTATAGCATAGCTTAGAAGAGCTTCATAATACTAGGCTAGTAAAAAGTAATAGTCAAGGGATCTGGATTCTTTACAGAGCCACACTAAACGTCAGAGTCAGACAGTGCTTCAGCAATGTTGGGGAGGAAAACAACAAGACATTAAGATGTAGCAAGAACACAGCCACAAGATGGCACATGCTTCCATGCCC
Organism: Todiramphus chloris collaris; assembly: GCA_025345505.1. Lineage (NCBI taxonomy): Eukaryota > Metazoa > Chordata > Aves > Coraciiformes > Alcedinidae > Todiramphus > Todiramphus chloris. The sequence goes on from JANVCC010000045.1 coordinate 1,515,874, forward strand.
TCTGCAAGTCTAAGTTAAAACAAAAACTCAGTTAGTGAACACAATCAAGGGAGGCAATTACCAGTACTGCAGCCGTCTGTTCTACTAGAGCTGGCCGCCCGGCTGCGCAGTTCAGGGTAAAGGGGACCGCATACTGCGGAGTGATGGTGGCTACTTGAGGATGAAGAGTTGCTACCATTAGTGGTGTACAGCTTCCCTGAAATGTAGATCAGGCAGTGAGTGAAACACACGTACTGAGGCAGGATAAGTGGGTTCAGCAATAGGGCCAGAAAAGGCTTCACCTCACTGGCATTCTATGGTGCTTGAGCAGACTCCAGAATTGTAATGGATGCACTGAAACCAAACACCCAGACCCTCCGGGCATGTTCCTCTAAGCAATTACATTTCCCTGAGGAGAACATAAGGAATTTGGGAACAGGTTGACACAGTTAAAAAGTAAAAATGAGATAGTGTTCAGCTGTGGACACTTTACTGGGTCCCAGAGAGCAAGTTACACCCCATGCACTGCACTAACTGTAACACAACTGCACCCCTGGCAGGGCACAGCAGTTACCATCACACCTCCAAACTCATAATACGGTGCTCTTGGAAAGGAATAAACTCAGGGATTAAACAGAAGGCACTGTAGGTCTTTTGTATTGTGAAAGAGCCAAGTTATCTGTGATGCACCTACCAAGAAACGTATTAGTCCGTCAAATATCTAATTAAAACTGGATTCTTAGCGTACAATTTGTGCTCTCAGGAAAAGCAGGGTTTGGATTCAGGTGGGCCTCCTCCAAGTGTGTTCTGCTTTTTGGATACCGTGAGCTGTACAATCGTGCTGAACAAACCAGAGATCACAGAATGCCACCAAAATTCTTTGGACCAGACAATCTAAAATCTACTCCTTTTTAAGTCGGTCAGTAAGTACAATATACTGCCTGGAGAGTAAAACTAATGAAGTATGTGCTACTGTCAGCAGAAACTAAAACTACGCAAATAAAAGCGTGCTTAATATAAAGGCAACTCCAATTTCTCAGTGAATAAAACCTGAGCATCACTGGGGACTTGCTTAAAGCACTACTTTTTGGAAATAAAAATTGTTGTCATTTACGACACATTCCTGGTGTTTAAAATATAAATTTTTAGAACTGTGTGTGAACTTTGCCACTGCATGTTGTTTAAACTGCAAACAACAGAAGTAGGTTTCAGAAGGCTTCAGAAATAATGTTGTCGATTTAAAGATGAAATTTTAACACGAGTAATCTGTGTTGTCACTTTTATTTACTGGGATCTTGCTTCTCAGAAATGATTTCTTCAAAAATTCGCTGCCACGTTTTTAAAGTGTGGGCAGAAATGTACACTGCTGCCTACAAGGCAGGGTACACCCAAGAAAAACTACAGCCTGTTCTTCGCAGCTGAAAACTACATATTTATTCCCATTATTAAATCAAACTCCTAAAGCCAGGAAGACACGTGACCTAAAATAGACTTTAAATACTCCAGAAAAACAAACCAAGAAACCACTGTCTTAAAAAAAGTGATCTGCATTTAACCTTTCAGAGTGTTCTGAGAACCCCCTGCGTTCACCAAAGCACCAGAGGGTTCTGGGTCAGGTTCTCCTGGATGTTGGTAGGAATTGCAGTTAACACTATAGGGGGTTTGGTTTGGTTTTGTTTTGTTTCTTACCTGTGTGAGAACTCCAGACTGGATCTGCAGTGGCTGTGCTGCAGGTGCTTGTGGTACAATCGGGACAGCGTTCTCCATCCTTACTGGGAACCCTGAATGCTTTGTAGTTGCCTGAAGTCCAGCTGTGGAGGACAAGAATACATCACTGCTAAGCTGCTTTATTTTTCTTCATTTTCCCCCCCATTTGTTTCCAAAATCAAATTCCTACCAGGTAAGGGCAGAAGACAGGGTCAGACAAAGAGAAAGAAAAGTCATTCCCTTTGACAAAAGCAAGTCAAACACCAGCTGAAGTAAACAGTTCTGCAGCCCTGGTACACCACAGGGCAGTGCTGGACATCCAGTCCTCAGAAGCTTGGCTTTGTTGAAGTCCATAGTCTTGTTTTCAGAAACACAGATAACACAGACTTCTAATTCTAGGCAGCTTGAGACTAAGTTCAAAGTTCAAACCTTACTCTATCAGCTCCCATTTCATATATAACCCTTCCTATTAACACGATCAGGATACAAGCACAGACAGAGAACTTCCAGGATTAGCCTGTGCTAACCCTGCTTATTTGCAATCTGTGACCCTTTGTTGCCAGCAGACTCCAGAGCTGCAGCAGTGCTTTGGACCTGAGACTCAAAGACCAGATATTCACTCCTGATGAATAAAAACATAGTACAACACTTTTGTAAGTTAAGGTAGGTCTGGCTCCTCTGTTCACTGCTTTCAGTGGAATGCTGTTGCGTTTGGTTTGGGGGAAAAAACTGGTTGAGCAACCAGAGGAAGACTGCAATCTAGGCAGGTGAGATATTGCCACCTGTTCAAGCATGACCTGGAAGAGAAGCAAACTGTCTACACACATCTGACCTGATTCTGTACTTACATCTGATGCAAGAGCACTGTGAGACACACACAGAGGGGTCTCCTGTACTTCACAGGATCACAGATCGGTAGGGGTTGGAAGGGACCTCGAAAGATCATCCAGTCCAACCCCCCTGCCAGAGCAGGATCACCTACAGCAGGTCACACAGGAACATGTCCAGGTGGGTTTGGAATGTCTCCAAAGAAGAGACTCCACAGCTTCCCTAGGCAGACTGTTCCAGTGTTCTGTCACCCTCACCATTAAAAAGTTTCTCCAATTATTTTTTTTTTCTCCCTCCAATTACTTCTTCAATTTAGTGCAAATTACCCCATTTCTCACTTCTACTTCATAGAAACCACAATATCACACAGAGGGATTTTTCCACTCACTTTGAAAAGCCGGGGGGCAAACAATGAACGTTTGTTGGAACGGGTCAGTCTGGGTGCAGATCTGGGTGGTTCCAGGTTGCAAGGACACACTCTGCTGTGCCACACCTGCAACCGGTGCTGCAGAGGATGGATACAGAGCAGACTGATAGTTCAGCAGTGAGACATCCGAGTTTGCCAGGGAGAGGGTAGCAGCAGCAGTAGAATTGGAAGCCAATACACTGGCCTAGGGAGAAAAAACAAAAGCAAAAAGTATCAGATTTACCAGTTGTATTTAAAGAGACTGCCTTGGCCTGAGGTTAGAAAATTACATTTCAAGACAAAACTACAAATTCTGGAGAGTAATTTAAATATAGTATTTCACAGGAGAGGATTTGGCCTGAAGGCACAAAAATCAGACTCCTCCATTTCTTCAATTGGTATAAACCAGCTGCAAGATGCTATACCTGATTGTGTACTGTATTGAGCTGGTTGTTAAAGCTCATCGTCAGATTTGTGCTTGTATTAGGAGCAACGTGAGTCGTGAACGGGCTCTTAATCTGATTCACTGTATCATACATGTTAACCCTTCGCTTGCAGATCTCCATATTCTGAAAGCAAGATTTCACACTGAAACAGAATGACAGAAGGAAAATATCAGATATGTAAAACGAGTACAACAGACATGATAGATCCCCAAATTTATGCACATGCCTTTAGGTTTAGGTTTCTTTTCTTTTCTTTTTTTTTTTTCCCCAAACCAACAAAGAATGTCCTAAAACATGAAAAGGAAGCTTATGAACATTCCATTCCTTACACATGCCATTGCTATTTTCAGATCAGCCAAAAACTGCAGAAAACAGCAGAAAACAGCACTGACAGAAAGCAGAAAAGTGCTGTTCTGTGTTTCCAGTAAGTCCTGAAACAAAACAAGAAATCTAAGGAAGCCTACTGATTACTGTGTGGGAAATCCAGTAGATGTGTCATTGTCACAAATGGATGGTTCAAAGTCTTCAGTGGAGTAATTCTCTTATCTGCATCAATTGTCAACATTTTCTTCAACAGATCAATATATTCCCTTCGGTCAGCCTTCTCTGCCAACATGTCAGTCCCTTCTAAGTCTGTAGACATATTCACCTTAAATATAAAATGAGAGTAGTTCATGCAAAGAAACATCAAATTAACTGCTACCTAACAATTCAGTAATTTCACATCATGCAGAAATATATATTAAGCATTTCTCTTTCTCATCCAGCTTAATTTTCAGTACTACAGTGCTAACACACAACCTTTCCCTCTCTCCTTCTATAAAAGGAAGTCCAACTTACACGTGGAATTCTCACCTCAACATTAAGTTGGTCTGTTCAGTAGATACCAACCAGGTTTTGTTCTCCACTGCCTGGTTCTATGCCTCATTTTTTTGTGTGGGGCTATAAGGGGTTAGCAAATCAGAATGGCAAGATTCTACACGCTCTGCACAGATGTAAAGTGATGATAACAGCTACAAAAGCAATAGAAAATTGAGACCGACATATTTAAGATTCAAGGCCTCATGATATTAAGAGCACTCAGATATTCTTTTATTTTACCTCTGAAAAAAAAGAATGAAAAAATAGAAGTATGTGTAGTTTCTGTTAACGCTCCCAAAGTCCAACAAAAGGCCTAAGCCCATAAAGACATCTGGAGAGGCTCAGCTTTCCTACTGCTTGACTACATCTGGAGATAACAGGCTAAACACACTTTTTGCATCTACCAGATCAAGGCCTGAGGAAAAAAAAAAAACCCAAAGAAATTTCTAACAGCTTCACAATTAACACTTTGATAGTCTTTCATACAGTGATTTCTGATGCAAATCTACATCAGTGTTCTCAACAGAATGTGGAAGAGGACTGCTCCAGCACAGGAGCCTCACTTGGAGAGATCCCTGATGTATGTAATGAATATGATAGTGATCTGTGTGTTACAAGATCTCCACACACCTGCGCCATATCATCCAAACAGTTGAATATGTATTTCCGAGCTTCTTTTGATTTTATTCCTGTTTCCAACTCATGTTCTTCTGGGGTCTATAAAAGAAAGGATTTGTTAATGTAAAATGAGGTATGGGACATTGATCCAAACGAGAAGCAAGAAAAGAGCCGAGCCAGGTGATGTTTTGCTGGCTTCAGGACAAATCAGATGCCAGCAGGTCAAACCAAAACAGCCAAGGATTCTCATTTCCTCAACTGGAAAGATCATTCATTGCAAAACAACAGGATGACTCCCTTCCAAGCCTTTGTTAGGTAGTGACTTAGCCAGAAGAACTGAAGATTTCTGATTTAGGAAGAGAAGAGGCTATAAACATTTTAAATTCCTCTTTTACAAAGAAGAAGAAAGGCAAAATCCCCTTCCTTTTGCTGTTCGGCTTTAAAGGCAAATCAAAAGTACACATGAATCTTTCCTGCCCTCTGTCAATACATAAACAGATGTCTGTTAACCCAACACAGACCATCTTGAAATACTCCCTATTTTGCTCTTTGTATTGTCGGGAGATGACAACAAGATGACATACTTCACCAAGACTGAGCAGGCCATAATAAGTAACCATTATCTCAATTACTGTAACACCCACTCTTTGCTAGTACCATCATGCACAGCTCCTATTGTTGAGTACCAGGAGGTCTGTAGTTTCTGAAAGGGAATACACAATTCAGCTATATTTGAATAAGCATTTCAAATCCCATCTTCACTTGGGAGTGCTTTCACAGCACACTAAAGCTAGGTGGGGATTTAGATCACCTCCCCAGAACACAACTGGGAATTAAAAAGACAGACAAACCTTTAGCCTCCACAGTGGGTATCCCAGATTTGGATCTCTGTTAAAAAACCTGCTTGTTTTCGTTCCTGCACTGAGAAGATACTCCGCTGGAAGGCCTTGAGTTTGTGAAATATAGCGAATCTAGGAGAGAAAATTACAAGAATGAGGACTCCCAATATAAAGAACTCATAGCTGATGGAGTAATTATCAGCCAGGTTTGTTCACGGTGAATAGGAAATAACCTGTGAACAAAGAACACCAGATAACAAACTGCAAAACTAAAAGGATCACCCTCAAGTATTTATAAGGACACTTGACTTTCCTAATCATATTACCTGCAGAAACTTTAGGTTCTAAATACATCTCTTTCTTTATTCTGTGACAAAAAAGCTCAACATTGCAGGGCACTTAACTCACTGTGATAGCTTGTGAGCCATACGAATTTATTGACTCACTTTTCACTTATGCCAGAGCGGATCCGGTGTCTGCAGGTGACTATTGTTTGTACCCAGACAATAGTTCAGCTAAGACTTCTGCTGTTTTTATGATAAGTAATTCTTGCTTTACAGCCACGGGGTGTTTAAAGAAATAACTGTAAATCCCACCCCTACCCATGAACTCACTCCCAGAGAGGTCCTCTCTCAAGTTCTGCCTGAGCTTTTATATTGCTGCTGCAAAACCCCAGACGACAGGAAAGCGAGCCACGCGTAGCTTTCAATTCAGCTATCAAAATCAACCCCATGAAGTCACACCTCATGCTGCCTCACAAAGGACTGCAAAATCCTGTCTATTAAGCAATGGAAAAACCAACTCCTCCCCGCCCACCTACACATCTAGATAAGGTTCTCAGAATTACACAAAATTCAAGCATGCAAGGAAACCACCACGCTGTACCTCAGTTATTTTCTAACTCATTCTGCTCATTAAGGAACCACTGTGTTTCCTTTGGAAATTTAGAGTGCTGGGAAGATACAACACAAGTTTTCAAGCTTACTAAGTTTTCAAGTGTTTTATCACCTAAGGAAAACAAAAGCAAGCATTGCAACGAGATTTCCACTGTGGTTTTTATGGGGACAAGTTACCCTCAAAAATCCTCTCACAGAGACTTTTTATCCTTTTACAGGCAAATGAGTAGCCCAGGTAATAACGCTAAGCATCCATGGAAAGAAGTAATTAGTTCAAGATGCCTTTTCAGACTCTTGCCCTTGTATTTCAGACTCAGCTTGGGGCTCACACTTTGCATGAAAAATGAGGGCTGCTGTAGGTATTCACGGGGCAGGAATGATAGGCTTGCTCTGTCTCCACGTGGAAAAACTGCCCTCGTTGGGAAATTACAGAGGGTGTTTCAAGCCAGGTCACACACCTCACTTCTGTTTTGACAGGAAGGTATTTCAACAGCTTTTGGGTTTGGAAGCCAAGGGGTTAACTGTAAATTGACTCTGTACACTGGCTGACTACATTCAAATCAAGTTAAAAACACCCAGAACCCTGTCCTCTCCTGTACAGCAGAGACAAGACAGGCAATGAGAACATCACAGAGAGAAAATCAACTTAAGATGACAGACCACAGTGATTTGTACCAGGTGAAATTTGGCATGAGTTCAGAGGGTATGAACACAGATCATCGTGGTTGCATCTGAACATGCCCACAGCCGCCACACACTCTCACCTGATCATACTCAGATGCTCCTGGATACAGAGGCCAGCCCAGAAACAGCTCTGCTATCACACAGCCCAGTGACCACATGTCAATAGCTTCACAGAATGGTAAACCCAGTATGATTTCAGGAGCTCTGTTGGGGAAAAAAAAAAAAAAAAAATATATATATATATATAAAGAGATCAAATCTTCAACTCCAAAAGCATGCAGTTCTTTCTTATGAATCGCCAAGTGGCACAGTTGGGTCTGTTTCTGTGCCATGGTGCCCTCCAACTCCTAGGTGGCCTTTATGCAACTGTGATACGAAGTTACTCCTTTGGTAATCAGTTTAATTACACTGAACAGAGCAGACGGTGTGAGGCACAACCCACCCAAACACAACTGGGAAGAAAAGTTCCAGCATTCGGTGCTCAAACTTTTCTCAGAAGAAAGCTTCGAGATCCCAAGTGACCAGCTGCAGAAAGCTGCCTGTTCTCATGTGGAAAAGAACATCTGCAGAGGCAGAAGAAGGAGCTCTTCAGAGAGCTGTTTGGTTTCTATCAGTGGGTTTTCAGCCAGGGCTTGTTTGGAGAGTTTCGAGTTTTACACGGATGGAGAGAACACAGCTGGATTGCGACTGCTTTGCAAGGTTGTGTTACAGGTTTCCTGAACCACACCTAATGCAAAATGTACCTGTCTGGCCTAGCCTTTACCAGGAGGTGATGAAAAAAAAGCCAACCCTCAAACTCCAAGCAGAGTTTGCTTCTGCAACAGGTTGGAATTTCAGGGAGATTTCTGTCTGGAACTGACTCACGACACAAAGGGATGTTTTAGTACAACTCCTCACCTACACACAGTTCCGAAAGCGATGCCGTTCTGTCAGGCTGAATTCTGGTCACACATTTGCATGCAGCATAAAACCCAAGGGCTGCAAAAAACATGCGACTTGGTGTGGGAATTTACTCCGGAAAGTACAGGAAACATGAAAACCTTGATCTTCTTCATGCATAACTAACACAAGCATGAAGGAAGACAGAAAAGTCCTGAACTCCAGGCTATCTATTTTCTGGTTGTGACTCGCCCCAGGGATTGTGTGACTCTTCTCGTGTTACAGAGTGGACCTCTCTGTTGTTAAAAAGGCTCTGAAACCAGTTCTGAGCTTTCTACAGAACTCTAGAAAAACAGGGCTTGCACAATGTACAGGTGTCAATAGATGTGACATTCACCTTCCTCAACCATTCCCCCTGAAGGTACCTCCCAACTGTTAGTACACGGCAAGTGACTCTCCAGTTAATCACCCTTTGTGTCGTGGTGACACAGATACAGCTTCTGTTTTAGGTGACTACACGATTCCATAAGCCAGTCTCCAAAACAAATGCACTCATCCCAGTTGCCCAGGAACAGGATCTACCAGCTAAAGATAGAGACCTGAACCAGTCCTTCGCTGCCGTGAAGCCAGCCCTATCCTCTACCACCCAGCTTTAAAACAAGGAGCTGCTTCTGTTGTGTCTGAACCAAAAGCAGAGCCCTGATGCACCTTTAGTGATGATTTATAGATTATTTAGCCAAAGATGTTCTGACGCTCGCTCCACTTGTCACCAATCTGTTTCTGCCTCCTTGTTTGGCTATCCCTGGCAGCAGTTGACTTTGAAATGGTTTTGTGTATGTGAAAATAGAAAATGATTATGCAAACATGGTAAGTGGCTGCTACATGAATCCTGAATGTCCCGCTGAACATTTATATTTCAAAGACCTATGCCAGAACAGAGCAAATGTTCTATAGGCTAACAGGCCCAATTTCTATAGGACTTTGGTCTTCACAAGCAGAATATGATGCAGTTGTTCACACAGAACCCGTGTGCCATTAGCCTAAGCAGACATCAGTCAGCATCATCAAACTGCACTGATCCTCTTGAATACTCTACTTATGCAGGGTTTTCCAGCTCAGACCCAAACCTGTTGTGAAGGGAAGCTGCAAGTCTAAGTTTCCTTGGTTTGGACCGGCAAACAAACCAAAAGGTGGAATAAGCAAAGCAGCCTAATCCTTCATGAGTGCATTAAAAAAATTCCACTGGAAAGAAATTAGTGGCAAGAAAGGCTGGGTGTGATAGTTCCTTAGTCTTTACAAGCTTGGTGTTCCAAAACGACAGCAAGTTGAACTCTATGCACTTTATTTTCTGAAACTAAGCAAATGAACTCCCAGAAGCCACCTGAATTCGTTGTGATTGCAGGACAGAGCTGGTACATCAGAATCTCTCTCCTCTCCTTTCACACCGCTATAATTAGCAGCCTTGAGATGCGAGATGAAACAGGACAACAGGCAGAGAGGTCACTTTCCTAGCTGGCCTGGGAGAGATTAAAGTGATTTGATGATCTTGAGCTCTTTGAAATAGAAATCAACAACATTCTTTCTCCGCACACATGCTTGCCAAGCTCTGGCTTCCAAAGCTGGCAGATGTGCTTGGGCTCTCTCAGGAGAGTCACAGCAGTAGCGGAAAAATCCCAGACTTGGGTTTAGCGTTTCAAAACACAGCGAGTTTACGCCCGGGCGTTCCGCCCTCCCCCTCGCGCAGAACGACGGGAACACGGAGCTGGTACGACTGCGACGCGGAGAAGCACACGATCACACTGGATTATCAGGCAGAGGGTTGGAGCTGGCAGCGTGCACTGCTGCTTCCCAGCCCAGCGCGACTGGGGCAGAAGTAGGTCACGGAGCCCAAAGCAGAGGTAAGAAAACAGGTACTACAGAGCTCTGCGAGCTCCCCCGCCGCTCAGTGCCACCTTCTCCTAGCCCAAATGGTTCAGTCCTTCAGCTCGGTACCTTCAGTTTGCTATGTGCCTCTACCCTGCCCCGCAGGAAACGTGGGGAGGTAGGGATCCAAGCGAGGCTCACATGATGGCCGTGCCGACAGGGAACACGGGACACGAGCCAAGCTCGCTCTCTGAACAGCGAGGACATCAGTCTGCCCTGGGACTTCTCACTTCTGCAAGCTGTCTGCTTCCTTCTGCTGCTTATCCTCACCAGGAAGGGCAAAAGCATCCATACCCATCCATACCCTTCCACACCTGAGGCAATAAGCGTATACTCTGGTTTTCAGGTCAGGGATTACCGCTCAGAGATCTCAGGACCGACACAAACTAGCTGCCACATGGAAGCACGGCTGCCAGTTAGTCCACTCCTAGTCCATGCCTGGCTTAGAGCCAAAGAATTCTTCACGGGGACTTCTCCCAGGTTAACTCAACCATATCACGGCAGCAGAACTGCCCTTCTGGACGGGAGTTACACTGCAGAGGCAGCAGGAATGGCTGTAGAGAGAGGGAACCTGCCCCAGCCTCAACAGCCTCACCCTGCCAAACCCCACGCTGCATCCCAGCCGAAGCACAGCTCCAGCATCATCATCCAGAAGTTGTCCAACTGCCAGAAGTACAATCAGAAGGTGAAGTGAGCAGGGCTGTTGGACAAGACGACCTCCACCAGCACTGAGAATAACTAATAAAGATTTTTTTTTCCCTTCAGGGTACGTGTATCAGAAAATTCACCCTTGCAGTATGTGGGTCTGGCTGGTTTCGATGTCTCTACAGGGACACTGGTTACCTAAGAGCCAGTGGCAGGTATTAAAAAATATAGTGAATAGTATTCATTTTTAATAGATGACAGAGATCCCAATGAAGCACTGGTCTATACTGTTTAATAAAACACTTCCATCTTAGAACTCACCTGAACACTAATATAATGTGAGTATGGTTAAAGCAACCCAGTTCATCCACAGTCAGCTGGCTCCTACACCATTTCCATAAATTCCTAGATTATGGATTTTAGTAATCAGGACCATTAAACTAATGATGCATCACTAAATATTATAATTCCACATCACAGCATTCTTCACTTCAGACAGGCAGACAGTCTCAAGGACCATCTAATCTCAGGTTCTTTGCCCCTCTGGCAGTGTCAGTTGCCCCCGGCAGAAGCGGCCTGGAGTTCAGTTCAGCTTCCTTCCCAGCAGCCCCTCCGAGATCCTTATCACCCCTCGCTGCTTCTGCCTCAGCCAAATCTGGGGTTTGTGATACCAGAAACTGGAAAGCACTGTGTGCCTGCCCAGCCTGCTCCGCTCACATGTGCCGCGAGTCAGATAGAGCAGATTCTTGTCCAGCAGTCACCTCTTTCAGTGCAACAACAGAACTGATAATGCATTTTAGTCAGCCAGCATTTCAACAGAGTTACGGCCCAGAGAAGACAACTGCGTCGGAAAAAAGTAACAATCAATAGTTTAGAATTGGAAAGATTGGTGCTGACAAGCTGAGGGAAGATTGTGAGGGATGGAATTAAAAAAAGTCTCTATCACATGAAATAAAAGGCACAGAAAGCTGGTACTCAGTGCAGAGGGAGTGAAAAAAATTAAACAAACAAAAAACAACAAAGGGGGCAAGGATAGAGGAGACTGAACAGAACAAGCCTACAACAAGCCAGGACTTTAAAGTGAAGCTAGGAGGACAGGAAAGACATCAAACAGGGCAGAGACACAGGGTAGGGTAGGGTGGAGTGTCTTGAGTCCTCTGTCTTGTCCCAGCTGGAAGGACTAGATACTAGTTAAGTTTTGTGTCAAGTGAGCTCACATTCCACTGAAAGCAACCCTGACAACACAGCACAGACTTTTTCATTTCCCTTTGATGCCAGGAGTTCTTCCTTCATCCATTTATTGACGTCTACTGCTACTTATATTGAAATACGTGCTATTAACAGAGCCAGGCTGGAGGAATCATTGAAAGAAAAAGCACAGCTTGCTTTAGCTTCTGAGTTTTAACATTTTTGTCCATATAGTTTAGTTTGAATTCTGAAAGAGGATTAGGGTAGTAGCCATTTCTACGTTTTGGTAAGGGAAGCAGAGACCTAGCTCATCCCCACTTAAAAAGAGCGTGACTTACCAAGGGCTGACACAGGAAGTCACGTGCTCATGAAGTGGGTTCAGACAAAGATGGAACCAGAAAAAAATACGCTAAAAAGAAACCGGCACAGCTCTGACTTCTCTCCCCTCTAAATGCCCAAGGTTCGTGGACTAGTTTCAGATCATGACAAACAATCTGAAAGGCACCGCTTACCAGCAGCACACTGCTTCCCCAGTCTGCTACTTTACACATCACCACGAACTAGTGACAGGACAAAAAGCAGCTTTCTGCACTAACCTGGGGTGAAAAAGGAAGTACGAGACCGTATATCACATCACACTTGCAAAGCAGAGGTCCTATTTATTTCCATCCAAATTTCAGCTGACCGGGAGACACGCAGACCAGCAGCCAGGCTGATCATTGCCCCCTCCCCCTCAGCTGGCATTCAGACCTAACGGCAGAAGAGCTTTGGCAGAAGGAGACCAGGCACGGCCGCTCGGGATCGCGCGGAGGCCGGCGCAGCGTGGGCACTCACCTGTAATAACGTGACTGCAGGTAAGTGGAGCAGACGGCCTTGGAGACGTGGCTGGCAGATCCGAAGTCGATCACCTTCACTCTGTAGGGCTGGCGTGCAGGATCCACTAGCATGATGTTTTCTGGTTTCAGATCGGCGTGTATCAGACCCAAGCTCTTCAGCTTCATCAAGGCAGTGGCCACTTGCTGCAGAATCGGCCGGATGTATTTCAGGGGCAACGGACTGAACTTATTTTGCTTTAAGAAATCATATAAGTTCTGTTCTAGCATCTCAAAAACAAGACATGTGTGATTCTTGTGTTGAAAGCACTCATAGGAGCGAACAAAGTTGTATTCGTCAGCATTCTCACTGCTCAAGCGAGAGAGGATGCTCACCTCTATCTGACCCTGCCTCGCATAGGAAGGATGGTTCTTCAGGATTTTGATGGCTACAATCTCCTTCGTGCTACGTTTCCAGCATTTCGCCACCTGCCCAAACGTCCCTCGGCCCAGGAATTCCAAGACCTCATAGCTATTTGTCATAGAGCACAGGATCTCATGCTGGACCAGCTGATAATCGCCTTCACCACTGGAACTGCTGCTTTTAGTGGTTACCGTGGTGGTCGTGGCCGCAGCACCCACCGCAGGTCTGTTTTGCAGCATGAGAGGTGGATGTTCCTCAATTATCTGCACACTACCGTTGCTGTCGACCTCTTCACTTTTCCTTTTTAATCCACATTTTTGGTATGGTTCCAGTAAAGAAACGTTGCTCCTGTGTGTGAGGGTTTGGCTGTTCTGGAAGGATGCTGTTGCACTGCTGCCGGTGCTGTCGGCTGCCGTAACCACAATGTGCTCAACGGAGGGAGCAGGGAGAAGGAGGTTCTGATCGTAAGCAGGGATACTGAAATTGGCTACCTGATGAGAGGAGCTTGCTTGCCCTTGAGCTGCTGGGAGGTTTTTATTGTGGGTATAATACTTGTCACTACTGCTCTGTCCTGAAACATCCCAGACAGAGGACTCCACTTTCAGTTTCTTGGCACTGCAGAAGGCACTCGAGGATACTGACGGAGGGGAAAACACCTGCAGCTGTGAGGCCATACCTGAAAAGGAAGAGGAGAAGCCATCAGGGCTGCTTAGTGGCTGCAGGTTGCGCTGCAACAAGATCCTCTATCCGCACAAGAAACAGGATAACAATATTTTTCTAAGCCCCACATGGTGCCCACCACCTGGGAAGGCAACCTTTTGAACTGCTGATCCTAAGGGCCTCTGCGGAGCGAGGCTGTAGAATTCCTGCGTTTTACCTCCTGCCTACAGCACAAGAAGCAGAGAATTCTTTATCCAGCTTTCGAGTGACAAAAGAACTCCCGGCACCAGATGGGAAAACCCCACCGAAGAGCGGCAGCGAGCACGGAAGTGGTCGCTGAGAAAGCGTCCACGGAAGTGGACGCCGAGAAAATTCAGATCGCTTTCCCCTCCCCTCTGCCCGCCCGGCCCGCTCCCCCCGTAACTGTAAAAACTGCCGCAAGCGGGAACCTGAACCGAAGAAGCCGAACGCCTGGCCGGGAGCCGCCCCGGCACAACTCGCCCCGGGGCAGCGCCGAAACGCCACCGACCGCGGACGACGGCCCGGAACGCGCCGCCGGCCCGTTGCCGTGGCGAGGGCCATGCCCGAGGCGGGCGGAGAGCCACCGGCCGCCCGGGCCCCGCCCGCCCCGCCGCGAAGCGAACGCGCGGCGCCGCCCCTCCGTGTCCCGCTCGCAGCGGGGGGCGGGCCTCCGCCGC
>JANVCC010000045.1:1540366-1558140 GCA_025345505.1 Todiramphus chloris collaris
CCGGGCCCTTCGGCCGCTCGCGCCAGACTGAGCCAGCCGAGCCCCGAGCCGGCCAGGCAGGCCGAGCGCCGAGCCCGCCCCACGTGACCGCGCGCGCGCCGCCGACGTGACGCGCGCGAGGCGGAAGGGGCGGGACCCGGGCGGCGGAGCGGCGGCCCGGAGTCGTTGCGGGAGCGGGGCCGGGGCCCAGGAACCGTTCCGGCCCCCAGCTCCGGCCCGTGTCCCTCGCGTGTGCGGACGGGAGAGGCCGGGCCGGCTGCTCGGGGTCCCACGCGGCTCACGGGGACCGGCATCGCCACCCGGGGCCTCCCTTCTGAGGGCTGTGAATTCACCCTCTTCCCGAGCCAACGCGACAGAGGCGTTTCTTGGGTTTCTTTCCAAAGCTTGACAGTATTCTAAGCTTTTTTTTTTTTTTACAAACATTCTTACCAAAATCCCTGGAGACCTTCACAGCTTCGTATTTACTCTCGACACAAACGGTGTCAACAAGTGGCACTTTGTGTCAGTGACACAAAGCAGTGCAGGAAGGGTGAACGTGCACCTTGCAACTTGCTTAGAGAATCGAGGAGCTGCCGTTTGAGGCGATCAGCACAAAGTAAAGGAACATGCAATAAAATTAACTGACGAAAATACCTCCGTCTCGCAATCCCCTGTTCCCTGCAGTTAGGTGTGGCGTTTGGTAAGTACAAAGTGACAGGAAGGACAACGGGCGCTGTGGTGTCCTCAGCCAAAAGAGCCCAAATTCAGCAGAATCAGCAGTGCTCAGAATACCCATAGCCAGACAGAGCTCATTGGAAGAAGGCGCCTCTATGACCATCGGGGTGACTCTACCTTTTCTCCTTTTCCAGAGGGCTCCAGGAGAGCACAAAAAGCTTTTAGGCTTGAGATTAATTTGAAATAAGCCCAAAGCTACAACATACCACACAGGAAATTATGTAAACTCAAATTCATTTCCTTGGTGAAGAAAAAGAAAAAAAAATATCTCTCTTGTTTCACAATTCACCTAGAAATTACGAGAACCTGAGCTGCAGAAACGGACAGCAGCTTGCAGGTGCTTCAGCCCTGCCCTGGTGACAATGCAACATTTGATCACAGGTTGTTAACGCAGTGCTGAAAACTTGCTGAAAGCACTCGGCTCATTCCTCACTCCTCTGCAGGCTCTGCAAGGCCTTGGGTGAGTTGTATCGTCCCACTGGGGCTTGGCTCCCAACTGTGGAGCAGAGATAAGCAGCTCAAGCATGATCTGTGTGTGGAGATCTAGGAGGGCTTTGGTCTGAGCAGGTTGTTTTGGTTCTTTTTCTTTTTCCTGCCAGGATAACTCTGTTTCTGAGCGTGTGGCCCTTAGATACCACAGTGTGAAGCTAAAACTTGGCTACAGCTTCACACGTCACTGTTGTGAGCAAAACACGCCAGTGGCAACGGCCCCGTGCAGCTGAACCAAAAGCAGCACATGCAGACCCTGGTGTACATGAGGTGAATGTCACTGGAGTGGCAGGAATTACCTTCTAAGCCCCAGTAACAGCATTTCTTCTGCAGGTTTAACTAAGTGTTCAGAAACGGCGTGCAGATCCTCAGCTTCTGAAGTCTCTGCAATTTTCCACTTCTTTTTGGGTGATCTGGAGTTCGGAGTTGCCCCTGTAAAGAATCACCATTTACAACTCCCTTTTGGCAAGAGGTTCACAAGGAGGTTCTCTACTTCATTTACAGGAACAAACGATTGATAAGAACGGCTGATAAGAGAGGAAAAAGGCTGGATGCCACAAAACCTCAGCAGTGAAATCGATCCGATCTCCGAGGCCATTTGCAACACCCCTAAATGGAGCAGTGACTCAGAAGGCAAGCATTCCTTCGGAGAGCTGGAGGCTGCAGGGAGAGCAGGACGAGGAATCTGGGAGTTCAGGCAGCGCTTTGCTCACCTGCCTGTCAAGTGAGTCACTTACATTTCAACAGCATTGAAATGACAGCCAGCATCTCCAAGGCAGCCAGCAGCAGACAAACACTACGAGCACAGCAGGAGCCTTCCCCTGGAAGTCTCCAATCTTACAGAAGATGCCAGTGGCTCCACTCACACTGACCTGATGGAGCTCTGCAGTTGAGTTTTGATTAGCAAATAATCCATACAGAAACCTCCAAAAAACAGAACCATGCAGAGCACGGTTAAAAGCTACAGCTGCCCTTGCTACCCCTTTTTTGAAGTGTATTTCCCAAACCACTGCTCCATCGTGCCCAGTGTCCCCCAGGCAGCTGGCAGCCAGGATCAACAGGCAGTCCAGTGAGGGGCACTGCTGGTAGTACAGTGACAAACACTGCCCAGGAAGGTACAGGGCTGGGAGCTAGGACTCATGTTTGCCAAACAGCTTTCCAAACATCCCCACTCTGGCTGTCATCATGATTACTGTTCAGGACAGCCTTGTTTTTAACAGGTGTGGCTGCTGCAGCCACAGGCATCTTTGCTTTTCACAAGCCCTGAATTTACTCAAAGAGCAAACACCTCCTTTTCTGGCTTGATTCAGGGAATTCAGTCCATCTACCTGACTGGTCTTGGTGGGACCCTGCAGGGCATTACACTCTGAAGAACAGAAGAGATCCTCTGATCAAGATCAAGTGAAACTCTGTGGTGAAAGCAACAAGAACAAGGCAGGACAAAGCTGAATAAGGAGCTGGTTTGTTGCTCCAGGACAGTGCTTAGTGACTATTTCCACTCTAGTGCTGCTGTCCTGACCCCACAGGGAGCCAAATCCTAATGCTGCTGGTGCAGTTGAGCACAGACAACTCCAGTGCTTCCAGGCTGGGTACTCAGTGGCTACTCTCACTGCTGGCACCTCCTGACTGTGCCAGCCAGGCTGGGCTCTCTGCAGTTGAACTGGAGCAGGAAAGTGCCTGACCTCTAACTAACAGAGCTGATTTTGCTGCTTGGCCACAGCATCCTTTCCAAACATCGCTGCTAAGACTGAGCACTTCACACCACTCAGCAGATGTTTCATTATCTTCCACCCCATTTGCCATGGCATGATAAGAGCAGGCAGTCTGCATGATTCAGATGTGCACACTTGAGTGCAGAGACTGCAGGGGACACGGTGAACCACCCTGGCAAGTCCAGAACTCAAGAACCCAAACAATTCCTACTTTTTCCAGCCAGCAACCCAAAAAGACATTGACAGTGAACATTAACATGGTGCTTTCAGGAGAGCAGAACTGAGACCAGCTGCATTTGGCTGGATGAAAAACACTACTATCTGGAGGGATTAATAGATTTATATAGAGAAAACAGATTAATAGACTTAAAGGCACTGCATTTTCTAGATTTCAAGTACCATTTCTCAATTGTACCCCAATACATAATATTTGTGCTGCATCTTGACGTGAACAGCTCCTTGTCAACATTCCATTACAGACACATAGAAAGAATCTTTGGAGCTTTCAGATTCCCCCTTCTTACTACCTTCACCACATCCACCTTCATTAATTACCTGAGCTCCAGGCAGCTCCCACCCTCCTGCAGCTCAGCTTGAATTGACAAGGCAGTGCTTTTGGCACAAGGTAAGTAACTGCAAAAAGGTACAAGGCACACGCACAGCGGGACCGTACCACCTGGGTGTAGTGTGGAGACCCAACGATGTTGGCATAAATATAAAAATAAATACATTCAGATAAAAAAATCCAAACACCTAACATCTACAAACTGGTCCTGGTTTCCTTCCTTGACCTCTAATAAGAGGCAAAGAAAGTAGAGACCCAGCACTGAGCTCTCTCCTGACAGGAGACTTGAGCACAGAGAACGGGATGCAGTAATAAAACCCTCGAGTCACTGCTACCAGCTGCACTGGCAAGCACCACGCAGTTTTTCAGGATGCTTCTCTCCTCCTAAAGAAATCTTCTACCAGCTTGCCGAAGTTCTGTGAGGAATATTGCTTTAGGACACTTAAGGGAGTCAGTAAATACTGCTCTGCAAGTCCAGTTGGAAAGTGCTTGTCAGCAAGAGGTGCTGGGCTAATGGTGCCCGCTGCTCCTGCCTGTTCTCCACTCAGCTCTTCCTTCCCTTTCTCTTTGCCCATGTGGCAAGTGTGACCTTCTTCCGAGCAGAAACCTGACTCGCAGTAGTTCTGCTGAGGAACCTTAACACCCACAAACTCTTCAGATTTCTTGGTATATTTCTCTGGGGACTCATAAACAACTCCTCGGGGCACAGAATGCCAGAAAGCTCTTTTTAAGAGGGGTTTCTGCTCTGTCCTTTTCCTTTGCTGCTGTACAGACTCTTGCACTGGCTTTGGGATTTTGAGGTCAGGAAGTGCCTGGCAGGCAGAACTTAGGTATTTCTGAAAGTAAGCCTGGCACATGCCACCCTTCACAATTGGAAAGACCGAGCAAGGTTTCAGCCACTTCACAAACTCGCAGAGCTCTGAAAAGGATGAGTGATCCGAGTATGGAACGGGGTGGATGTTGGGGTGGGTGACCTTCACGGGCCTGCCGGTAGGGAGGATGGCGATGGTAGGGTGCAGCATGTTCCAGCTGGCGAGGGTGTCCCAGCGGATCTCGGCGACATCCACAGCACGGATCCATCCGGCCCCCTCCTCGGCGGTGAACACGTCAGGCAGCTCCAGCAGCCGCATCTGCTCCAGGCGCTGGGGAGTCACCACCACCCAAGTGCTGAACTCCACAGCCAGGTCCACCAGCAGCGTCTCCTTCCCCAGGCTGTACACACCTGCGAGAGAAGCCGTGAGCAGCGCTCCAGGGATGGGGTCGGGGGTGGAACACGAGCCCCCTGCCAAGGGGTGGGTGCTGAGGGGCCCCCGCCGATGGGAGGGGAAGGCGAGCGCACCGCGGGGTGAGGTGGCACTCACCGATGACCACGTGGTGCCGCGGGTGCGCGCGGATGACGTGGGCGACCTGGCGCGTGGCGTGCTGGCGCGAGGGCAGGCGCAGGCCCGGGTGGCAGTGGGTGTTGTCCAGGTAGAGGCGGTCGATGTGGCGGCCCCTGAGCGCCGGCTCGCCCTGCATGCTGCTGCTGTAGCGGAAATCCCCTGCGAGGACAGGGCCGTCAGGGCAGGGCAGGGGCTGTGGCAGGGGCCACGGGGGCCTGCCCCTTACCTGTGTAGAGGATGGTGCCGAAGGCGCCCTCGAAGAGGAACATGACGGAGCCGGGGCAGTGGTTGGAGTCGAGCACAGTCACCGTCACCTCCTCGCCCAGCACGTGGCTCTGCCCCACCTCCAGCGGCCGGATCCAGCACGCCGGCACCTGCGGGGAGCCGGGTGGTGAAGGGAGGTGTGGGCAGGGCCGTGCCAGGCCCGGCCGGGGACCGGTGGCACCTACCTGGAGGCGGCGGTGCAGGAGGCGGGCGGTGAGCGGCGAGCAGTAGAGCGGGCGGCTCCAGGTGCTGGACAGCCCCACGGTGTGGTCCGAGTGCAGGTGCGACAGGAAGAAGAGGCGGGCGCCGCCCGCCCTCCGCACGCTCCAGAAATCCACGGCGATGGGCGTACCGGGGATCACGGTTCCGCTCATGGCGGCCCCCGGCCCCGGCCCCGCCGCTTCCCGCCGAATTTGGCGGGCAGTGCCGCGCAAGCGCGCGAGGGGCGGGGCGGGAATGCGCGCGCAGCGCGCGGGGCGGGGCCGAGGCGTCAGAGGGCGCGGAGCGGAGCGGCGCCGGCGCCGGCGGCTGCGGGTGGCGGGGAACGGGGCCCGGCCCGGCGCGGAGCCGGGGAGATGCCGTACCTGGGCGGTGAGGAGGCGGTGCGGGAGCTCCGGCGGGCCCTGTCCAACCCGCACGTGCAGGCGGATCGGTTGCGGTACCGCGCTACCGTCCTACGCGTCATCCGGTACGGCGGGCGGGAGGGGGGCGGGGGCGGTGGCGGGGCCGGGCCGGGCCGGGTCCCGCCGGGTCCCGCTGAGCCGTGTCTCCGCTGCAGGCTGATGGCGCAGGGCGCGGACGTGTCGGGGCTGTTCCCGGAGATGGTGAAGGCGAGCGCGGCGGCCGACGTGGTGCAGAAGAAGCTGGTGTCGCTGTACGTGCGGGCGCAGGCCCCGCGGCAGCCGCAGCTGGCCCTGCTGGCCGTCAACACCCTGCGCAAGGACTGCGCCCACCCCAGCCCCGCCGTGCGCGGGCTCGCCCTCCGCAGCATGTGCGGCCTCAGGTGCGGCGGGAAGCCGGGCTCGGGAGGGGGGTGCCGGGGGGCGGGCCCGGGGCGGTGGGAGGGTTGCGGGCCCGGGGCTGTGTCCCGCTGACACCCGCCCGCCCTCCCGCAGGATGCCCGGCATTCAGGAGTACCTGCAGCAGCCCCTGCTCAGCGGCCTGCGGGACAAGGCCTCCTACGTGCGGAGAGCGGCCGTGCTCGGCTGCGCCAAGATGGTGAAGCTGCAGGGCGACTGCGAAGTGGGTAAGCGGGGCTGGGGGCTGGGTAAGGGGTGCTGGGGGGGAACGGGGGGCACGCGGCTGCTGGGAGCGTCCTCAGGCCCGAGGTTTGTCCTGGGTTTGCTGCGCTGCCCCTGGGCTGTGGCTGCAGGATGGGGAGAGGGAGAAGGAGGAGGAAGGCAAATGGACTCTCACCAGCTATGGAATTGCTGACAAAGCACCAGCGCTGTGAGATCAGTGTCCCCTTCCCACCAGTCTTTACAGGGCCTCCCACGGTGCAGAGCCATTCCCACAGGCTCCGCTCGGCCGGGGGCATCTCACCCGCAGATCTGCAGGGAAGAGTTGTGCCAAGGGCGGATGTTGATGTAGAGCTGACAGTTTTGTCACTGCTCCCTATTCAAGCCGTGCCTTTTGTTCATGACACGTCTTTATAGGCAGCGATTACATCGCAGTGTGTCAGCAGAGTTGGACAGAAGGGTCTCTGCTTCTTTGCAGACGGTGCGTTGGTGAACGAGCTGTACAGTTTGCTTCGTGACCAGGATCCTATTGTAGTCGTAAATTGTCTGAGGGCCTTAGAAGAGATCTTGAAGAAGGAGGGAGGAGTTGTCATCAACAAACCCATTGCCCATCATCTCCTCAATAGGTTTGTTATTCTTAGATATTAAGATGGGTCTGGAAGCTTCATGTTTATTCTTGCATGTTGTGTGCTGGCAGAGCAGGTATTGCTGGGCTTCTGCCAGAACCTGAAGGGAAGAGTTGGCCACCCAGTGATGGAGGTGCCCACCCAGGGAGAAACTCAGTTACTTTTATGCTAAGATCTTAAGAGAAGTCTGAGGTGGCCTGCTCCTCTAGGGAGCCTGTGCTTCAGCTGGTGCTTTGTTTTGGAGTTGTAGGTTAATGTGATTAGGTTTTTTTGGGGGTTTTATGGTGACAGTGCACATGATAGAGTTGTGGGACGGGTATGTTCTAATATATCTCTCCCAATCCATTGAAAGATGTATAACTTATCCATTGCTTGAAGAAATTTCTAGCAAAAGTTGCTCTGCCCAGGGTACTTGTCCCTGTCAACGTTGCTGTCTGGCTTAGAGCGCCAGCAAATGTGTATGTGGCTGATGCTGAGTTAAGCCTGTGCTCATCAACTGGTCAGTGCTCTTGAGATCAAACTGTGGTGCCTACTTCTGAAGCACAGCATCTGGTTTGGAGAAGAGACCGTAAAGAAACTCAGAGGCTAAGGCATCTGCTGTGCCCAGCGCAGCTCTTCGCGCGGCTCTCGACTCCTGCGGACGCTGTTTGTTCTCTCGGCAGGATGGCTGACCTGGATCAGTGGGGACAGAGCGAGGTGCTGACCTTCCTGCTGCGCTACAAGCCCCGCAGTGAGGAGGAGCTCTTCGACATACTCAATTTGCTGGATGGCTACCTCAAAAGCAGCAGCCCCAGTGTCGTGATGGCAGCCACCAAGCTTTTCCTGGTGCTGGCCAGGGAGTACCCGCACGTGCAAACAGACGTTTTGGTGAGGGTGAAGGGACCGCTGCTGTCTGCCTGCACCTCGGAGAGCAGGGAGCTCTGCTTCACCGCGCTGTGCCACGTGCGTCAGATCCTTGGGAGCCTTCCTGGCCATTTTAGCAGCCACTACAAAAAGTTCTTCTGCTTGTACTCAGAGCCCCACTACATCAAATGCCAGAAGATGGAGGTGTTGTGTGAGCTGGTGAACGATGAGAACGTACAGCAGGTGCTGGAGGAGCTGAAGAGCTATTGCACCGATGTGTTGGTAGAGCTTGCCCAAGGGGCTATCTTTGCCATAGGTAAGAGCTGGGTCTTGCCTGGGCAGCAGCTGCAGCCCTAGACCTTTGAGGTGGGCCCTTCTCAGCTGGAGGTGTCTGAGCAAAAGCCAAGTAACTGAGCTGTGCTGAAGCAGTACAGCCGTCTGTACCGTCTCTCCCCACGGGAGCTGTGTGTGACTGTGTTTCCCAACCAGGACTGGGCTGATTCTTTCACGAGTTCCAGCATCCAACTGTTTCAGGTTGTGCGGTGTCTTGGAATCTTGTTAATGAGCCTTACAGTGTTGAATGAAGCTGGGTAGTGGGTGGAGGAGCTGCTCCAATATCTGCTTGTTCTTAAGAGTTGTGATGGGGGTAAAGTTAAGGTGATTTGGGGCACTGAGATGAGTTTCCATAGTGTTCCTAAGGAAAAAGCTAAAGATGCTAAAATGCCTTATGTGTTACATTTAAGAAAAGCTCAGAGTTCTTCTGAGGCTAGGTTTCAGGAAAAGGAGAGTGTCCCTTGTGTGGAGAACGAGCTGGTTTGGCCACACTTTCAGAAACTGTAGTCAAAAAAGAAAAGATAAAGACTTTCTTTAAAACAAGTTTGTGGTGAGTACTTGGGCTCATGGTTCCTATTTCACTCTGATGAAAGGTTGACTTTTCTGTCCTTTGGCATCTCTGCAGGCAATATTGCTCGGACGTACACGGAGCAGTGCGTGGGGATTCTGACCGAGCTCCTGGGGCTTCAGCAGGAACACATCACTTCAGGTCTGCAGGTTGTTTGCCTGGCTTGTACTTTCAGGAAAAGTCCTTGCTGGGGCTTATGATCCCAAACTCAAGGCACTCAAAGGCACTTAGCTTTTCATTTAATTGGCATCTTCAGGTAGAAGACTTCCTGGAGGAGCTGGGGTGTTTATAGTGTGGCCGGACACCGTGGTTTTTCCTTCCTTAGGAACTACTCTTCGTGATGAAGGGGTAGATGGTCACGTCTGTGTTCACAGGGTGATGGGGAGGCTCCTTTCTGGCTGCCACCTGCTGACTTAGGGAGAGAGGGACTCAGCAGAGACATCTTAGTGACTGTTTGAGGGCCGAGATGATTAACAGATCTTTTAAAATTTGTATGATTTCTGTTTCTCATTAATAGTCTGTTTCAGTTGTACCCAGGCTTCTCTTTTTCCTCTGCAGCCCTCAGGTCGAATTTCATATCATTGCTGTTTGTACCCTCTATTCTAAATGGCTCTGCTTTTCCTTTTGAAAACCACACCCCCTGAGTTCAGCAAGATTAGATCTGAGAAGCCGCTGGTGTTTGTGTAAGTGGGCAGCACAGCCTTTGAAAGGTTGACCTAAAGTTCATGAGACTTGTTTTGAGTTAGTGTTAGTTTTAATTTGTCATTCTAACCTTGTGTGTCTGAAGCATCATGAGTCAGTGTCTTTTTAAAGGCTGGGGAATGTCCAGAAGAGAGATTACTTTCCAGCAGCCAGAGGAACAAGCTGAAGTTTCGGTGCTTTATTTTAGTCTTGGTGCAGCTTTGTTCTGACAAACGCAGTGTCATGGGACTTGGAAGAAGAGCATCTTAAATCATAGTCACAAGCAATGCACTGACTTCCCTAGCTAAGATTTGCAGGGTCTCTTGAGTGTTGGTTTTTTTTTCCCCCCTGGTGGTTTTCTATCTCCTGGGGAATGCTGAGCGCTCTGTCTCATTGCAGCGGTGGTGCAGGTGTTTCGGGACCTGGTTTGGCTGTGTCCCCAGTGCACGGATGCCGTCTGTCGAGCACTGCCTGGCTGTGAGGACACCATTCAGGACAGCGAGGTAAGGTGGCTTTGCACCAGGGCTTGGCACTGTAGAGGATGGGTGGCCAGTGACTGTTGGGCTTTCCTTTGGGCCGTGATTGGCAGGCAAGGACCAGGAATCTTCAGAAGACTCCTTCTCTTGTATCCTTTTGTTTCACATCACTGGCTGGCTGGTAACCAGCTCCTGTTTGCTCTTTGTTTTGGTGGTTCCTTCAGGGCAAGCAAGCACTGATCTGGCTCCTTGGTACACACGGTGAGAAAGTACCCAATGCCCCCTATGTTCTGGAGGACTTTGTGGAGAACATGAAATCGGAGACGTTCCCGGCAGTGAAGATGGAGCTTCTGACAGCACTGGTGCAACTCTTCCTGTCTCGTCCTGCCGAGTGTCAGGACATGCTGGGGAGGCTGCTCTATTACTGCATAGGTGGGTTCCCTTCGTTCTCCTTCACTGAAGCTGTGGTACAGGTTTTTGGGGAGCTGGTTTGGCCGTGTCCCCAGTGCATGGGTGCTGTGTGTCTGCATCCTAGCTGTTCAGGATGGCAGGGTGAGACAGTGTTATGCCTTGGGCTGCTACGTGGCCCCTGGCTGGCGAGTCTAACAGGCTTACACTGTATCCTGGGAATCTGTTTCTAGCAGTTAAGGGTTAGTACTTTAAGGAAATCTGGATGATGGAATTCTTCATAAATTATGTCCCTCTAATTCCCAGAGGAGGAGATGGATATGGCAGTACGAGACCGTGGGTTGTTCTACTATCGCCTGTTGCAGTCTGGTGTGGAAGAAGTGAAACGAGTCCTGTGTAGCCCCAAATCTGACCCCTCTCTGGGGCTCCTGGAAGACAAAACGGAGCGACCTGTCAATTCATGGGCTGCAGAGTTTAATACCCTCGCACCAGTTTATGGCAGAGAACGCTGGGCACTCATCACTGCTCACCAGCCAGCAGAGCCCTCTTACACTGTGTCTCCTTGTACTGACTCCAGGAGCAGACACACAGGTAACCCCTCTTGCCTTCCCCTGGCATCCAATTTCCACCCCCACCCCCCCATCAGTAAATGTTCTTCCATGGGTTTCTTTGGAAGATCATCACAGTGCTTGGAGTGTTCTGACTGTCTTGTGCAGTGCAGGGCTGATGGCCTCGCTAGCACAGGGGATGCTCTGAAGGTGCTGTGACTCCAGCCTTCATCTCACGGTGCCATAAGATGCTCCTTGTGAAATGGGGAGCTGCACCTCATATGCTGCATCTGACACGTCTGCGGTTTCATTTCAGGGCCACTGATTTCTGAAGGGAATAAAGACATCCTCAAGGTCCATCCAGATACAGGCAGCCTCACCTTAATTCCTGATGTCTACCTGACTGCAGAACAGTTTGAGAAGACCTGGCTGAGCTTAGACATGAGCTGCCAACTCTCTTTGCCCTGGTGTGGGACTGTTCATCCGGATACCATACAGACAGCTCTTCACGTTGTCCACATCCAGACTATTGCTATGAGCAAAGCTGGTGTCCAGCCCTGGAAAGCTTATCTCAGTGCTCAGGATGACACGGGTTGCCTCTTCCTAGCAGAGCTCTTGCTCGAGGCAGGGGGGTCGGAGATGCAGGTGTCGGTGAAGCAGAGTGAGGCGAAGCCAGAGGTGCTGGAGACCTTCATTTCAGCATTGAGGACAGTCCTGGGGACAGTTGCTGGGCTGGGGTCCTGACTGATCCCTGCTCCCAGTAGGATGCTTGCTCAGGGCATGGGAAAAGCTGATTTCTCTGGCTCCATTTGCCATACTCGATGCTGGGGTTGTACTTTGGAACGGCAGGAGGGCAGCGGCTCTTCTGTGGCCCTGGCGAGCACATGTGGCATGGGGGTAGCTGCCCCTGGTGAGTGGGGTGGGGTGACAGGTCTGCCCTCCCTCTGCCTGGGGCAAGGGAACACATTCATGAGCCTCCTGCTGCTGGCATGAGTCAGAGGAGTGGTGGCATCTACAGAGATTGTCATGGGAGGCTAGTGGGGCTGATGGAACCGGATGTGTTTTGGAGAGGGTTTGGGTTTTTTGTGAAAACTAAATAATTCAGAACCAGTTTGAGGACTCCAGGGGACTCTGCCACTTACCTCACATTAAAAGGATCACTGAAGTGTTTAGTCCTTGGCTTCCTTTACGTGTGATTTAGTTTATGTGTAACAGATTTTGGTTGTGGCTTCACTGATGTGTAACAGATTTTGGTAATCTGATGGGTAACAGATTTTGGTTGTGGCTCTGCTGTGGCAGTGGTGGCTGGACAGGGTACTCACTACAACAGGCACCTTTCTTTTTCAAGAGAAAGAAGCATTTTCCTCTAGTGGAAATGTGTTCCCAGGAGCACTAATTGCCCTCTCTGGAGTTCTCCCCTCAGGGTGACTGTAAGAAAACACAGGAGTGTGCAGGTTGTGTGTGATGTGTTTGCTTGCATTTGTGTGCTGTGAGTTTCGTAGCCTGCATCACTTCAGCCCTCTCGGTGAGAGCTCTGTCCTGGGTGCTCCACCCGAGTGGAAGAATCGCTGTTAATAATTAACCTGTATGGAATATGCAATTTTTTGCTGATCCTGGTTTTTACCATGTGTTACTTGATAACGAGGATGGGTGTTTTTAAGGGTTTGTTTTCCGTGTGGTGCTTATTTCTGTGCAGTGCTGGCCTCCTGTCCCCACGCCACCCCACATGAGATGGTGCAGCGCTACGTGACTGAATTCTTACAGTTTTCAAGGTTATATTCTGCCCTGCCTCGGGTATTGCTCTGTGAAGAGCACATCCACAGCACTCCCTCCATCTGCTCTGCAGGAAGCTGGGCTTTGTACGGTGTCCTGAAGAGTTTCTGTGTCGTAGCCGCGTTGGACACAGTGACAAAGCCCTGAAGGAAGGCTCCGTGGCTTAAGGTTCACTGTACCTGGGCTTTCTGGCTTTGTTAACCCTGTTCTGTAAGAGTTTTTTGCAATTTTTAATTTCTTTTAATGACTCTCTTGTACCTCTAAATTGCAGTATGCCTTCTGTGCACTTCCCTGGAACGCTGCTGTTCGATAAACAGCAGGGTTTAGATTTTATTTCTGATTTTCCTAATAAATATGTGAGTCATTCCTGGCTGTTTCCTGGAGCACTTGTCCGTTCAACTCTGAAGTCTGTGGGGCAGAGTCATCCAATCACCACCGTGGATCCGGATGGAACTGCAGCTCCTGCCTCTGTCAGGGTTTTTCTCTCTCAGCTTCCTCCAAACAAAGCTTTGGTTTTTCTCTCTCAGCTTCCTCCAAACAAAGCTTTCAGGAGCGATCGTGCAAGAATTGATTTCGGGCTCGTGTGCCAAATGACTGCAAGGGCTGGGCTACCTGTGAGTGAACTCAAAGGTAGATGAGAACAGGGCTCCTGTTAACAGCTTCCAGTGTCTTTGTGCTTGCTCTGTGTTCCTGCCCCTATGCAGAGCTGCCCTGGAGCACTGGCATTACGTGGTTTTCAGGAAAAAAACCCCGTTGGTCGCTCGCTGGCAAGCTGGTCACTGCTGGAGACCAGGCCTTTGTCTGGGATGAGGCTTGAGGCTTCTAGCCTTTTCTCCAGAACCCTTTCCTGATCAATACAAGTCCTTGCTAACTTGTCAGCATCTTTCAGTTGACCTGAACAGAAGTGACTTATTTTCAAATGAAACCACACCCGTAGTTAGAATAACTACACTGAGAGCAAACACCAGCCTGCTGTGCCATCCCGGGGAGGAGTCAGGTCATGCTTTTCCGAGAAGGAAGAATTTGTGCAGCTCTTGGAAAAGGAGGGTGAAATCGAAAGGCAGAGCTCACCTGGGGCAGAGCAGCAGCGAGGTCCCTGCCTGCCCTGCAGTGAGGAGCTGCTGCCATGGCCACCTTCGAGAAGCAGACGGCCTGGGTGGTGGAAGCCTTGCTCTCTGACCACCTCTTCGAAAACCAGGGCGGCTGCCGGAGCCTGGAGACCGACTCAGGTGACGGGGCTTGTCATGGGGGAAAAGGGGATGGAGGGGCACTCACACTGGCCAGGGAACGGGGGGAGGTTGGAGCTTGGGGCTGCTAGCTTCTTTAAGATGCAGGCTGGTGAGGGCTTCCGAGCTCTTGGTGTTTCGGGGGAGAGGTCAGCGAGGTGAGGTGGTTTGAAGGCCGGGCGGCCCACGGCTGCAGTCCCCGGGCAGCGCTGGCAGGGAAGCTCCTTCCAGCCACTTGTGCCCCGCACGGGTCTGCAGGTCCCAGTTTGCTTCAAACCAACCCTGGGGGACAAGTTTTAACTGTCGGTATTAAAAGGAAAGCTCATACTGCTTATCAGATAAAGATGGTTGCTTTCACATGGGACAGAACGTGGTCTTTGCTCCCCAAACTCCCGATACCATTTGGGCTACTTTGTCCTGCTGGGCAGTGCTGGAGAAACCCAGAATTTCACCTGTATTCATGTTGCTTTTCCCACTATTTTGGCAAGGAACTAGTTAAAATGTCCCAAGAGACACTGGGATCTTGCTGACACCAGATTGGAAGTGAAGTCCATTTCTCTAAAGCTTGGTGGAAGTTTGTCACTGTGCCTAAAGACAAAGGCTCCGCTGGGCTATCGCTCCTGGCTTCGAGGTTTGTGCCCTGAGCGCTGTGGAAATGCCCAGAGCCTCGGGAGTCACGGGCACCTGAAGGGACGAGCTGAGCTGGGATTGGCAGCTGGATGAGCGAGGGGTTCAGATCAGGAAGCGATGCCTCCAGATAAAGTTGCCCGACGCTCGGTGTCGAAAGATCCTGCTTTCAGTTCCTTATGGCTTCGTCGAACGTGGATGTGATTCTGCTGAAACTTGGGGTAGCTCCTGCTGGCTGAACCTTGTTTTGGTAATATTCAGCTAAAAAAAAAGAACCACCACTCTGTGGCTTCTCCTCAGCGTGCTGGAAGGGGAAAATGCTTTAACCGCGGCTCCCTTCGGGTCGTTCAGCTGAGTTCTCACGGGTTTATATACTTCAAGTCTGTGAAGTTGCCTTTGACTCCTCTGTGAGAACCTTCCCACATCTGGGTTGCTAGGAGACTTTGGAATGCTGCGACTTCCACTTGCTCAGAAGAGACCTTGAGTATAGCATCCAAACCCCCAAAGGCTGCCCGTGGGGACCTGCAGCCTCCCCTCGCCAGGGGATGCCCCCGTCCAACCCACGCTGCTGTCGCTGCAGCCAGAGCAGACAGGAGCTGTTTCCAGCTCCTCTGACCTTCCTCTCTTGCTTCTGGGAGGAAGGAGCTGCTGGCACTCGGAGGGGTAAAAGAGGGGTCGCAGGGATGCCCGTGGAGGAACAGGACTGGGGATGAATGGAGACTTTAGCATGAAGCAGCTGAGGTGGGTGGAGAGACCTGGGCAAAGCCACGGTCCAGACCTCCTTGGTCCCAGTAAATCACTCGGTATTTGAACGGCTGTGTGACATTTCCTAGGGACCTGGGTTGTGCCCTTCCTCACCTGTCTTGTCGGAGGTCTGGCAGCAGGAGCTCCCCCAAGGCACACTGAAAGCAGCGTTCTGGCTGCCATAGGCAGCTGAAGGGGCTGGGCTGTGCTTCTCCATCTCTTCTGCACTTTGTTGAACCCTTCACCCCTCTCTCGCTGCTCCAGAGCCCACGGGGTCTGCAGTGGAACTTCCCACCACGTTCGACCCGGTCGTGATCGCCAGTCGCCTGCGGCGCATGGGGGACCAGTGCAACCTGGACTTTGAAAGGGTTTCCTCGGAGCCCCTTGCTGAAGTGCTCAAGGGGAAGGTAAAGCTCATCTCATCCTGCCCAGCTCCGTGACTGTGTTGGAGGACGGGAAAATCCTGGGGAGCAGCACAGCTCACGCTGCAGGGGTCAGGGGGTCTGAGGGGAAGGAGCAGAGCAACCCACAGCCCCCCCGTCGTGCCTGGGTCACGGGTGACGTGTGAGCCCCCAGCACAGCAGCTGGACAAGGCACGACGGGAGCTGCCTGTTCTCCTCCTGCCTTCCAAAGAAGAGAGTCAGGGGTGGAATAAGCAAATGCAGGACTTGAACTAACGCTGGGTTTTGAGCCAAGACTTGCTTACCACGCCGGCATTTAAAAGAAGCTCGAACCGCTGTCTCGATGCTTGCAGGTGGAGAAGTTTGGGGCTGCTGTGGACTCTCTCCTCAGGAGATGGAGCGACCAGAACCCCCAGCTGGTCTACGAGAGAGCTTTTCTCTGCGTTTTTGCCAAACTGGTGATGTATCTCAGTAACAAAGTCCCAGTAGTGAGGCATTCCAACCAACTCACCCAAGTGATCAATGGAAATTCTCAAGTGAGGAAGTACATCGAGGACCGTGGCGGATGGGTAAGGACCTGAGGTGGTGCTGATGTTAGCCTGGGCATTCTTGGCTCTTCCTTTGTGTCCCTCACCTCTGCCACCTGCCTTGCTCGGCTCGCCACGGGTGCCCAGCACATCCCCCAAGACAGGCACACCAGCTAACTCTGGTACGGCTGCAGGAGCCTTACTGGAGTCGGCATCAGACTTCCCATCTGCTCCTCTGTCTCAGGGTTTCGTTCCTTATCTCAGTATCTTTGTAGCTCAGGTTGCTCCTTCAGATGAGAATAGAAATAAGGAAGGATGGGCCGTATAAAAAGCACCATCCTGCTCCTGCAGCTTTCCAGACCCCACTTGGTGCTGTCTACCAGGGGAAGGGACAAAATCAGTCTGGGAAATGGTCACAGCACTAGGAAGGTCACTCATCCCTCCGTCCCATGTCCTCTCCCTGCCAGTTCCTTTAAACCTGTCTTGAATTCTTTTCCTAAAACACCCACAAGGTGGTAGTTTGGGGGTTTTTTTATTGTTTTCAGGAGAACTTGGACAATTGAGAGGAAGGACTGTGCTGCCTTCCTGAAGGTGAAGCTGGGCTTTTCAGGGATCTACCTGGGAGAAATGCTGTGGCAACATTCATTGATGTGAAGACTGCAATCGGGATGCTGCACATAAGAAATCTGTGAAAGAGATTCTGTGACACTACAAGCAAAGATTAATAAACGTTTGCTTTTATTAATTTGTTTTCCTTCTCTTAAATTTAGCCGTAAAAAAGCGAGCTCTGCTCTTACTCTGGGTTTCTAGGTTCGTGCTGAGTGCCTCAGCAGACTCATCGGGTGAATATTTGTTTTAAAACATGTTTCCATCAGTTATTTTAAAGTTCCCTCTGTGCGTTCCAGGTGAGTCAAGGGCTTGATTTTGCAAAATTAGCATCTGATATTATTTTAAACTAAGAGTAAAGCCTCTTGCAGAGTGAGCAGCAGTCCTTTGCCTTCTAGCAACTGGATACAGAAATCTCACAGCTCTTCTGCACCCACTCTGCAGAAGGGGAACACATTTAATGGCTCCTGTGAGGGAGTGATAAGTGCAAGTGTAATGACTCCTGAGAATGAGTGAGGTGAATTAGGCTGGCATAATTAATTTGATTTCTGTAGTCAAACGGAGTCAAATTATTTGCCCCTCTCTTCTGGCACAAGCTACCATCTGTGGAGAGTCATGGCTGGAAGAGTTGACCTGAAGCACATTGGGAAGTTTTCTCTGTTCAGAGGCAGTTGTGCAGCTGAGGAGAGCCAGGGTTGGGTGCTCAGCATCTGCCCGAAGTCTTCTTTCAAAACATTTTGCAGTTAATGTGGCAAACAGGCTCAGTTAGAAGTGTGAAAGGGATCTTTCCACACGTGATTTCAGGGACTCTTCTGGTTGCAGCACATTCCAAGTCCACAGCCTCATCCCTGGTGCCTGGCAGTGCCACGCAGCCCCTGGGCACATGGGGCTCAGCTGCTGCCCCCATGCCCACCCCTCTGGACTGTGCTGCTGGCGAGGGCTGGACGTGGTGCTCAGTCAGGTGTTGGGGTGCTTGGCTCTGGTCTCCAACACCTTGCCCATCTCCGGGGCACAGTGCCCAGG
>JANVCC010000045.1:1558150-1576709 GCA_025345505.1 Todiramphus chloris collaris
GCTCTGGTCTCCAACACCTTGCCCATCTCCGGGGCACAGTGCCCAGGAAAGCTGCTGGGGGATGTGGTGCTCAGTCAGGTGTTGGGGTGCTTGGCTCTGGTCTCCAACACCTCGACCAACTCTGTAGCACAGGGCACGGGGAAGCTGCTGGGCACGCTGGGGGGCACGAGGTGCCCAGGAGGGGGTGGTGGGGTGGCCGTGTCAGCTCTGCCCATCTCGGTGCCTCCTGCCCTCGCTGCGGGAAGTTTCAAAAGGAGGCGTGAGGGCCCCGGTTCTGTGCTTTGTTTTGTTCTTTGACCACGCCGTCTGTTACGTACTAATTTCCTTCAGGACCTGCGATGAAGTCAGTAAACCACAGCCTGCCGCGAGCTCTCGCCGGGCTGGTGCTTTCCGCCGTGGCACGCGCTTGCCATGTCCCTTCCCAGGGCCGGCAGGGCAGCCACGCTCGGTCTCCAGCATCATGGACCAGAGGGAGATTCTGCTGCAAAACCTGGAAAGAGCTGAAGGCAAGAAGCTCAACCGAGAGAAGTTTGTAGATGAGTTTTTGGTGAGTTCGCTTACGGCGCGGCTCCGCGTTCCGCTTGAGTCTTAAAGGGAACTGCTCGGTTGCTTCTCAAATGAGGACGTGATTTGCATGTGGCAATGAGATTTTCTATGAATTTTAGTGCAGAAAGAGAGATGGGAGTTACCTGGGGTGAAAAGAACACGGAGACAGCAGAGGGGTTTGATAGCCTGCGCCCAAAGTAAAACTGCTTTCTAAATAATTGCCCCAGCGCTTCCTGTTTTCTGCTTTGCAATGGCACTTCTCAGGGCACGGCTTTGCCTCGCCAGGTGATACAGCCAGGGGGGCAGCGAGGAAAACAGAGCCTCTGCCCCTCGTCCCCATCCCAGTCTGTCAGATCTGTGGCACGTGTGCTCCTGCCAGCGGTCCCCAGATGCTGCTTGCCACGGCTTTTCCTTTTTTCCTGTCACTAGAACCCCTCCTGCCCCTGCCCCACCGGCCGAGAAGGGAGCGGGCATTGGGAGAAATGCCCTGCGGACCCCAGGCTGTTCCACCTCTCTCCAGCACTGGGCACCTTGGCCATGGTGTGAGGGGCTGGCAACCTGGGCACTGCACGGGCCACTTCTCCAGCCTCCAGAGCTACGCTAGCTCCGTGAAAGAGCTCGGGCGTCCGTCTGCAGCGAGACCGTCTGCTCTGTGTCCCGCTCTTGCCCCTCCTGCAGATTAATTTCTTGTCCTCTCAAGGCAAAACTGGCATGGAATGCTGGTGGTTCTCACCTTCCCCTGCGTCCTGCAGTGTTGGGCCAGCTGCCACGTGCCCTGAGCTGTGTGAGCTCTCTGACATTTTTGGTGTGTTTGGGTGGCAGTGCTGAGTCCTGGGTGGCAATCCGCTGTCCCCCAGTTCAAGCTGGTGGCTGGTGATGCATCAGCGGGAGGCAGATTGCTCTGCCAGGCTCTTTGGGCTGCTCTGTGCAGCAAAGGCATCACCCAGCTGTAGCAGGCACAGGGGAGGGTAAAACTGCTACGTCTGTAAGATCCGACGTGTCTCAAACACCAGAATAACCACTGACCTCGAGCTCAGCCCCCCAGCAAGGGCTGCATCAGGCAGCGCTCTCTGGGGAAGGTGCCGGAGGTTCCTCAGGAGTGCCCACGAGATCCAGCCCTGCTTTGCCACACCGGTGCCGACCGGCGCGTCAATGGCTTGGGAAAAGCTTAGTGCTTGGGTCGGAGGGAAGTGATTAATCTGAGCCTGCAGAGACAGTCTCTTGTTCCATGGAACAAAGCACAGTCACGGGCTGCTGACTTTCCCCCTCGCCGGGCGCTGGGGCTGCGTGTGCCGTGGGCTGCCCAGCCCTGCCCAGGGCTGCTTCTGCCACCAAGGGCACCGGTTGGTTTTCTGACCAGGTAGACGTGGTGAAGGCTGCGTTTCCCAGGACAGCCCCTGAGCTGCCAGCAGAGAAGCTGCCACTTGCTCAAAGAAGCGCAGAAGCCGTAACCGGTAATTGCGACGGCTTCTCCTGCCAGAGCTGGCAGCAATGTTCAGCGCTGCCTCTGCCCCCCAGTGCCTCCCCTCTCTCCTCTGCCCCCCAGTGCCTCCCCTCTCTCCGTGTGAACCAGCAGCCTGCAGGCTCAGGTTGTTGGTGTTGTTGCTGTAAGCCACGGGGTTTTCTGTTTCAGTGCTGTTCCTGTTTCTGCAATCTCACAGCCAGGTTGTGATCCTGGCTGCTCTCACGTGCTTTCTCACACGCTGGCTTTTCCCAGGCAGTTTTTGTGGTGTTGCTAAGGGGCTTCTTGGCTTGGTCAAGTCCACTTGCAGCCCAGAAAGCCAGGCGTATCCTGGGCTGCAGCAGGAGAAGCGTGGCCAGCAGGATTCTCCCCCTCTGCTCCTCTCTGGTGAGACCTCACCTGGAGCCCTGCATCCAGTTCTGGAGCCCCTGTCACAGGAAGGCTGTGGATGTGCTGGAACGTGTCCAGAGAAAGGCCAGGAGGATGCTCAGAGGCTGGAGCACCTCTGCTATGGGGACAGACTGGGAGAGTTGGGGCTGTTCAGGATGGAGAAGAGAAGGCTCCGGGGAGACCTTATTGTGGCCTTCCAGTCTCTGAAGGGGGCTACAAGAAAGCTGGGGAGGGGCTTTTTAGGATGTGGGGCAGTGATAGGACTGGAATGGATTAAAGCTAGAGCTGGGTAGTTTCAGATTAGACATAAGGAAGTTCTTCCCCATGAAGGTGGTGAGACACTGGCACAGGTTGCCCAGAGAGGGGGTGGAAGCCCCATCCTTGGAAGTTTTTAAGCCCAGGCTGGCTGGGGCTGTGAGCACCCTGCTCTAGGGGGAGGGGTCCCTGCCCATGGCAGGGGGGTTGGAATGAAGTGATCTTTAAGGTCCCTTCCAACCCTGACGATTCTCTAATTCTATGGAGTATGTATGAGCTACAAAGCCCTCCAGCTCCTGATGTGGCCTTTTGGCAAATACAGTTGTGTAGCTTAATGCTTGCAGGCCCTGAAGGGTGACCACCCTGAAGAGCAGGCTGGAGTCAAGGGGAGTTCTGCAGCTCTCCTGCAGCTGCTGTCACCTCAGGTCTGCGGCGAGGAAGGACAGGGGACGGGATTCTCAAAACTGGATGAGAACTTTTGGGAGAGCTGAAATGCAGAAGCTTATGAGCTCTCGTGAGAAGGTCACTGGTGAGCCAACTCTCGAAGTGATTTATGGTCAGCATCTCAAAATCAGGACCCTGAAACCATGCAGACACTGATTAGAGAAATGGCCTTTTGTTTTAAATCAAAAGCACTTGGTGTCAAGAAAAGTGGTTAGGTAGACAAAAAAAATTGTGAAAGAAAAAAAGAAAACCCCAGCAAAAATGGTGCTTTTGAAGTTGATGGCAACGAACAGTGTGTGTTATTTGTGAAATAAAATTCTCTGCTTTGGAGGAAAAAGATGCTCGAACTCTCCAGGAGTGCTGAAGCTTTATCCCGGAAATGAAAGAGATGAGACATCCACACCCCTAAGGGTCTGTCCCAGGGGCTCCTTGCTCTTTCATCAGAGCGTGGAGCTCCTTTGCCCCGATTCCTTGTGCTCCTTCAGTGGCTTGAGCGTTGCTGTTGGCAGCTACAGATGGGAGCATCTTTACCAGAGTGAGAAAAATCAATTGATTTATCTGTCTTTTCTGGTATCACTGGTTAAAGGTGACCTAACGTTGTTACTCCTCTTACCCGGCTGCCATTTGTACTGAGAATGACTTCCCCGTCTTGCTCTCCGGGGAGGCTGCTGCTTTGTGTGCTCTACAAACGCAGCGTTGCACTTTGGAAGCCTACATGCCCGAGCCTTGTGTGGGCACTGCCTCAGCACCCACTTTCCATTCTTCAGAAGCCTCTGCTGGGGCTCTCAGGTGGCTCTGGTCTCTGAGCGCCACGAGAAAAGCCATTCAGGAAAGAATTAGTGATGCAGACCTTGCTTTGTGGTAAAGAACCTGACCCCTAGAGACCTTCACGCAGACTCTGGTACCATGGTGCATGTAGCACATCTGCTGTAATTTGTTCCATTCTTTCATCACAGAAGCTGAAAAGGCAGTCAACAAAGTACAGGTCGGATAAAATCTACCCTACAGCAGCATCTGAGCAACCAGAGAACATCAAGAAGAACAGATACAAGGACATCTTACCCTGTAGGTTGGAAATAGCAGATGTTCCTCTAACTTTTGATGATTTTTTTTTTCTAGCTCAAATCTGTTCTCACCCTCCAGTATTTGCCTGCACTGTTTCTTCCATGTGGGCACATCACTGGCTGTCACTTGGCCTTGAATTCTGCTGGTCAGATTTAAGGCTTTATCTTTGACTGTTGCAGTGCATGCTCTGGAAGACTTTGGCAAGTATTTTCTACTGAGAGGAGAACCTCTATTCAGTAGCAAACACATTCCCTAACGACTGTCCCGGCAGGCTTTCTGGGCAGCAGTGCAACCATGTGTTTCCCAAGGCCTGGCTTTAGACAAAAATGTCTCCATGATTTACAAAGCAAACTACAGAAAAACTGGTGTGGCTTGTCCTGGATCGGTGCAGTTGTCTCCGAAGGAGAGTCTGTCCCAGGATCAGAGCACACTGCCCCTTTCATCTGTTCTAGCTTGAAAAAAACATAATAATTTCAACTCACAGACCTCGCTGGAGTCTGTAAGAGGGAGCGCAGGGCGATTTTAGGCTTGGCTCACTCCATGGCCAGAGGAGACTGGCCTGGCACTGGGATGGTGTAGAGGCTGCAGCCCTTGCCTAAGCTCTCCCCAGCACTGGAAGCGAGCTGCCTGCTGCTCACCTTGGGCAGTGGCCATTCTCTGCAGGGCTGTTGGAATGGGCAGGAGGAGGCATCAGCTGCCAGCTCAGCCTCTCATCTGCTCTGGCGTGAGCTCTCTGATGTATGTGCTCCTCCAAAGCACCTTGTGCTGCAGCCTGAGGAGCTCGGCTACCGTGACGGACAAACAGTAACTGCTTCTGCTTCTGTGCCTGCAGTTGACCACAGCAGAGTGGAGCTGTCCCTGATTACATCAGATGCAGATTCTCACTACATCAATGCCAACTTCATCAAGGTATTGCTGCTTCCACAGTGCTCTGCTGTGCAAAGGTGTCTGCAGCTGGGCTGAGTCTGGTTGAGCTGAGCCAGGAGGAGCAGGTCCTGGGGCTCTGGGGAGTTCCAGGACCATGCAGCAGTTTCTGGGCTGTGCTCAGGGACAGCCGATGAAACAAAGAGGTGTGTGATCAGCGAGCCCTTCAGAAGAAGCTCTTGCAGCACAAAGGCACCAGGCTGCAGGGCAACGGACGTGCTCGTGTCGGGGCGGGTGGTGGAACAGTTTGTGGCTTGCAGACCAACTTCCTTGTCGATCTTGCTGCTTTTGGTGGGTGACAGTGGGTGCAAACATTGCCTGTGGCCAGAATCGCCTTACCTGAAAGCACTGCAGGGGCAGGAAGCCTCCCACTGCAGCACCACGGAGACCCACGGTAGCTGCAGGCAGGTCAACGCGGGCTGGCTCTCCGTCAGGAGCTCCAGCTCTTTGGGGAATCATCACCCTTCCCTGACAGACAGAAGAAAGAAAAGAAAGAGAGAGAAAGGAAAGAAAGAGAGCAAAAGAAAAGAAAGAGAGCGAAAGAAAAGAGAGAGAGAAAGAGAAAAGAAGGAGAGAGAGAAAGAGAGAAGAGAAAGAAAGAGAGAAGAGAGCCTAATTTAATTTAGGTGCTTAAATTTTAACTATATAAAAGCCCTTCTAAGGACTTAATGGGCTCATTGGATAGAAATAAGATTCAGAGTGAGGGATGACTTTATTTCTGATAGTGAACTACGCAAAGATGTCTCCATGTCTGATTTAATTGCTGTTTTAGGGTGTCTATGGGCCAAGAGCATACATTGCAACTCAGGGTCCTCTCCCCACTACTGTCAAGGACTTCTGGAGGATGATTTGGGAGTATGAAGTCTTGGTAAGGTGCAGATTTATATGACTATCTTTTTATTGAAAAAGAAAAGTTGTCCATACAGCCAACCAGAAGTCCCTTTTGGCGAAGGTGAGAGTGGCAGTGTCACAGTTTTACTCCAGATGTGCCCCACACCCTTCCTGTGAACTTTGGGCTGTGGATGATGTCCTGAGTTTGATTTGCCCAGGTCCAGGGCTCTGGAGAAGGCAACCCACAGAACTTGCCCATTTTTGATAAGTACCCTCAAGGGTTGAGTTTGACTTTGATGCCTGAATAAGAAACTTGTGTTCAGACTTTTCTAATGAACCTTCTTTCTGCAGGTTGTGGTCATGGCTTGCATGGAGTTTGAAATGGGAAAGGTGAGTAGCATGTCAGAGGTGGCCTCTGCTGTGGCAGTGCCAGGGCAGGGTGGAGAGATGAAGTATTTTTTATTACATCTCATTAGTGACAGTGAGTTTCTGTTCAATAATGAGCTGTTTCCTAAGCTGCAGATTCCGAAACCATTTCCAGTAGAGTAGCCAGGCTCTTGGGAAGGGAAAAACCAGCACTGGTGGCTCCAGGGAAGGGGGGACTGGAGCTGGTTGGCAGCAAGAGCTGGGCCTCCTCCCAGCATGAGTTTTGTCCTGCAAAGTGAGACAGGAGTCAGCGCGGGTGGGCTGGGGGCGAGTGACCGAGCGCGTCCTGCTTCTCCCAACAGAGGAAGTGCGAGCGGTACTGGGCAGAGGTGGACGGCTCTCCCCTGCAGTGTGGTCCTTTCTCCGTGGCCTGTGTGAGTCCTGCTGCTGCGAGCACCGTGTCACGTCACGCTGGGAGCTCGTGTCAGCTCCAGAAAATGTGACTCTGAACTTCTTCTTCTGCAGGAAGCTGAAAAGAAGAAAAACGAGTACGTGATTAGGACTTTAAAGGTGACCCTGAATGAGGTAAGTTGGAAAGGTCACGGCAGGAGGTTCATCTTGGCTGCTTTGTTATTGAAATTCTGTATTACAATACAGCACACTTCAGGCAGAAAATTCCACGTGGCTCAGCCTGCTATTTTAGATTTGACAGCAGCCGAAGGAATAAAGAAAGTAAAAAAATAACTAACTCAAACCTCAGTTTCTGAACCTGTTTGTCAGTTATGGCAAATCAGACCCTGGGTAAGTGTGGCCACCGGGTAACACCAGGGATGTCATAAGAGCAGGACCAGCTGCCAACTGCACCTCTAACCTTTGCCCACCGATGCAGAGGGGACCTGGGGACATCTGTGGCACACCAGCTCCCCCTCCCCGTGCCATCCTCCCAGGCTGTGCCTGCGGGAGCTGCAGCAGCAGCTCCTCGGACCCTGCCAGCGCTCTTCTCCTCTTGCAGGAAACCCGCACCGTCCACCAGTTCCACTATAAAAACTGGCCCGACCACGACGTCCCCTCGTCCATTGACCCCATCCTGGAGCTCATCGGGGAGATTCGCCGCTACCAGCCGGGTGACAGCGTCCCCCTCTGCATCCACTGCAGGTGGGTCAGCTGCTCATGGCAGGGGAGGGGGGTGGCAGGGCGTAGGGGGGGTGGCAGCCGGCGCAACCTGGCCAAGCTCCTCTTGGAGAGAGTCCTAAGGCAAAGGTGTCCCTTGGGGGAGGGCAGCTGGGACAGTCGGGCAGCAGGGAAGGAGCCAGATAGCAGCAAGCCAGCAACAGCACGTGTTGTTAAGCGACCACCAGCCCTGGACATGCCCACATGTGGGCTGGGCACCGCAGGAGGACTGAGAACGGGTCGCAGGAGCAGGAGATGGTCCTTCCAACCTGCAAGGTTGAGCCCTAGGTGGGGTGGGTGAAGCTGCATCAGGGCTGTCGTGTAGGTCTGTACCCTCCACGTCCTGAGTGTCACAGGAGGCTGAGGCTGGTTTTCAAATATCCTTACCAGCACGTACAGCGTGTCCATCCTCTGCTAGCAACCCTGCTGTGACTGTCATTGCAGTGCTGGCTGCGGGAGAACAGGAGTCATCTGTGCCATCGACTACACCCAGAAGATGCTGAAGGATGGAGTGAGTGTCAGCCTGGTCTGCTGCATCTCTCTGTCTCTCCCTCTCCTTCTCTGTCCCTTTGCTCTCCCTTCACCCCCTCTGACTGCCAGCAGATGTATCTGAGATGAGAACCATGAATGGGAGCCCCCAGCAGCCAGTGGCCAAAGTGCTGATCTCCTGTTGCCATTCTGTGCTGCTTCTGTCTCTTTAGGCTCTGGACCACCCACCCACTGCCCGCTGCTGCTGCTCCCCACCCCATTCCAGCGTGAAGAGCCCCCGATGCTTGTAGTGATGGGGCCCAATCCTGCCTCCCCTTGCTTCCTCTGGCAGGACCTTCAGACCACAGAGCTTGGCTCTGCACTGGTCTCCAGCCTTCAGTGTGACTCTGCTGTCTGTATTTGTCTCTCCACACTTAAGCACCAGAAATCCAGCATTTCAAAACTAACAAACACCTTGCTTTACTCTGACTCTTCCACAAAACCATACGTGAGGCAGTCCCTGGGCTCGTGGCCAGCTGCTGGGGTGCAGAGGAGTGGCTGCTTTCTGTACCTCAGCACCCCTGAACCTGCTGCTTTGGGGAACTGGTGTCTTGTCCTTGGAGCAATTTGCAGCTCTTAGTAATGCTGCTATAAAAAGGGTATTTTCTGTGGCGTGCAGCGCAGGAAAGAGGAAGCAAGGTGGTTCAGAATAAAAAATATCACTCTAAACAGGTCCTTTAGTAAATATTCTTGCAGTATTAGGCTGGGATTTTGGACGCCGCTCTAAACTGTGTCGTGACTTGGAAGCTGCTTGGAATGAGACCTGTCTGCAATTTTTCATCTTTTCTTTTTCTTGCAAGATCGTTCCAGTGAACTTCAGCATTTTTAGTCTGATCCAGGAAATGCGCACGCAGAGACCTTCCATAGTGCAGACCAAGGTATGCTGGGGAAACTTCACCAGCTTGTGTAGCCTCCATACTGGGACCTCAGCTTTCTCCAGGAGGGTTCACAGTAAGGAAACACGGAGTGGTTGTGCTGCTGGGAACGAGGGCGTGTAGATGCTCTACAAGGTCCCCTTTCTGACCAGAAGAATGATTTTGCAGAAATGAGGTTGGGAGCTAAGCATTTCCTTGTAGACAGCTGGGAGAGCTGAGCACTGGCAGGCTGCTTGATCGACAGCCCGTGGCTGTGAAACAAGGGACTGTCCAGGAAATAAAGTGGGAACCCTTCTCAGCTGAGATAGACTGAAGAGGAAGCCCAATGCAGAACAGCATTGCCTGTGCACCTTAAAGAACCCAAATGCTTCAGTCTGAACCCTTTGAAAGTTATGGCTTCTGCCTCTTCGGAGAATTTACCCTGTCAATAGACTGGGAAGTGGCAGCTTCTCTCCAGGGCTGATGCTTGAGCTGGGTAGCGGGTGAGCACTCACAAGTGCTGTGGGTGCTGGCTCTCATGTCTGCTCTGTTTCTCTGGAACGCAGGAGCAGTACGAGCTGGTTTATGATGCAGTCATTGAGCTCTTCAAAAGGCAGATTAAAGCCCTCGATGCTCAGGAAGAGTCTGCTGCTTCCCAGGTAAATGTCCCCAGGATAAACACACTGCCTCTTGCAGCCTCGGGCTTTTCAGCTCTAACCTAAATTCCTGCTGCAGGCTTGGAATGAATCCCTGTGTTTTCTTCTACCCTTGATGCCCAAATTGAGCCTCTTTTCAAGTTAAGCCAAGAGACTCCAGCCATTCCCCTGAACGTGCAATGCTTATCACAGGAGTTGGTGCCAAGCGAGAGCTAAATCTTCCCCAGTCTCCAAATTATATACGTTTATAGTTGTTTAATGTAAAGAGTAAATAGAAGAGCACCAACTTTCTGCAGCAGCAGCTGATTTCCGTGTGGATATGCCAGTGAACTTGCCTTCATGGAGTGCTTGCAGAGTGACTTTCAGTCTGGGTTGGGAGGCTTGGGAAGGTAAGGTGGTAGGGAGAGAAGTGGTGGCATTCTGGTGAGGTTTTTAGTGTTACAGCCCGTCTGTGGGAGAGAGTAGGCTAAAATATCAAAGTCTTTCAAATCTGATATGTCTCCGAGGAAAAATGGTGTGGTCTTGGTATGAAGTTGCATGTAAACAGGAACATCCAGAACATCCAGGTTTAAGTTTTTCTTTGCTCTTGCTGTTCTGTGAGAGCTGGCATGAACCTTACCTCTCCCAGGCAGCTGTTTCAGTCTGGCTGAAGTAAATGCATTGTCATTCTTGGGCAAAGGCTGACAGGTTAGTTAGCTTATTTTGTCAGAAGCTTATGTCTAAAGAATTGGGAACAGGATACAGCGATGGGACTTGTGCCTCAGGTTTGCCATAGGATTTGCAAGCCAGAGCTGAGTGAGAAGAGAGCTGGAAAGAGCCTCTTTCTATGTGCTGTGGACACTCTGTGAGCAAAGAAGATGCAAAACTAGGTGACACAAAATGCAGAACATGCTTTAAGTCCGGATGTGGGTTTTTTTGTAGCTCCTGGCCAAACCTCTCGCCCGCCTAAACCTCACTGGCCTCTGAAAGAACTTGACAGAGCATGGGGGATGGTCACGAACGAAACCAGCACCCAGCTTGCTGGGCTGGCTGCCCCCGTGAGGTCCTGCAGGCTGTTGGGCAGGTGTTGGGAACAGCTGGATGCTTGTACCGCTCGCTGTACTCTCATTTCAAAAGCGTGCTGACAGGAACAGCTGTCCGGGAGGTTCTGTCCTCAGTTTTCAGCTCCAACTTGGTGTTTTCAACTTGGTGTTCATCATTTCCAAACTGCATTAATAATTAAAAGTAGCTGGCAGAAATTGCAGCTCCTGAAATAGCATGTTTGTGTTCTTTGCGTTCCTCCTCCTCACTTTTGTTTTCCAACCTTTTCTTTCACCAGGTACAAGCAAGCCATCCTGTAGCCAAGCCACTTCTGACTCCAGTGGAAGATATTTATTCTCTGCAGCTACTAACCTGGTAAGGCCACAGCACAAACAGCCCCTGGGTTAGTATTTTCAGTTGCCCCCATGACTTCAGGAAGATGCACCTTTTTATGTCTGCTTTGTGACACAGTTCTGGTTGAACGTTTCATTTCGGCTGTCAGCAGGATGTGCAGTCTTTTCTTCAGCCCCACTTTGTTTGTCTCACATTTGCTCCTAACGTAATTCCTGCTCTTCTCACTGCTGTGGCTCTGAGACTGGGTCTCAGCCTCTTCCCTGCACATCACTGTCTGTCCCCCTCTTCTGTCCTTGGGTCTGGTTCAGGTTGTGCTTACACAGTGTTTCATGTATGAACTGAAAACATGTCACAGGACAGTATAAAGAAAGGTTCATGCATGTGGAAACACCCCAGTGCTGGTCGATCTCAGCCTTCTGACTGGAGCTGTGCACCCTGCACCCAGACCGGGTGGCATTTCTTTCTTCTGCACGTGCCCTTCCAGTGCCTCTTGCTGTAGGGACAGCAAGCCTGAGGAGTCCAGCTTCCCGACACAGGCGGTGGGATCTTTCTGTGGGCAGGTTTTGTTTTGCAGAGTGTGCTTTTTGTAAATGGTTTTGCTTTTTGGTACAGTCTGCACTGAGGGTGGAGTTGCCTTGTGCAAAGGGGCCTCCTCTATTCACCATTTAACAGTGTTCAAACGGGGCACCAGGGTGCACAGTCCTTCCCTGTGCTCCTTGCTTGAGGTTGAACCAGGGTCTAGGGTCCTGGTTCTGCTCTTAGGTGCCACACCATGGGGTCTTGTTAGTAGCTAGCAGAGATTTCTGAGTACTAGATGGCTTTGGCTTCACATCACGGTGCTTTATTGCAGCTCGGAGCAAGAGGAACAGGATGTGCATCGACATCTTCCTCCGGTGTTACAAAACAAAGCATCTCTGACACCGTTGGCTGCCACGGGAGTACACAACAGCTCCGCACGTGGAGTCCCTCCCATCAGACAGGCCATCTCCTTTGGTGCTTTGAACTTCATCAGCCGCAGAAAGGCAGCTGCCACTGCCAAGTGGGGTGCTGGGGATGCTCTTCAGAAACACCGCAGCTTGGAGTTCAGCACCATCTCTCCTGAGCAGCTGCTTCTGAACCTGGAACCGAAGGGAGCAGGCAGGAGAGGGTCTCGTGGCAGAGCACCTCTGACACGGACTGCATCGACCCCTTTTGTGCTGGAGCAGCCAGGATCAGGCTGGGAGTCAGATGGAGGGGATGCGAAGCCTGGTTCGAGTTCACAGTTGCCAAATACCCGTTACTCCAGCTTTCGGGCAA
This sequence comes from Todiramphus chloris collaris, assembly GCA_025345505.1. Lineage (NCBI taxonomy): Eukaryota > Metazoa > Chordata > Aves > Coraciiformes > Alcedinidae > Todiramphus > Todiramphus chloris. Next base: position 1,570,312 of record JANVCC010000045.1, read on the forward strand.
AGAAGCAGGATGGATTTTCCCCTGCTGAGCTGAACCACTTGAGCCAAGAAGCAGATGGCCCCCGGAGCCGCAGGAACTGTGGGCAATCTCCTCACCCTCACTGCTGCTCATCAGAAGACCCCTACTTCTCCTCACTCTCACCAGATGACCCCGTGTCCCCAGTATTTGCTGAGAGCTTTGTGGAGGGGCAGGATGCTCTCCTCCCTTCTTGCACTGCGTATGCCCCACTGCAGCCTGCCGTGGCCAGTGCCCCACCACCCAGGCCTGTGTCCCTCCATGCTCCCCTGCTGAAGGACGAGAGGACATCCTCCCTGAGTAAGTGGTGCTGCTCTGTGACAGCCTGGGCTTGGTCACTTTGGGTTGTGGCATGCTGGAGGCAGTGATGAGTGCTGTCTTTTGGTGTCCAGGCAGGGCTGCTCCTTGGTAATGTGTTCCTGCAGGAGCTGAGGGAGCAGCTGGTTTCATCCTCACACTCGTTTCATGCTACTTTAAGTTTTTCCCATAAAAGTAAACATTTTTAGAACAGCGTATATTTTGGATTTCACATTCACAACTGCCCTGGACTACTGTGTCACCTCTCACAGGAAGGCAGCCATTGGTGCTGACCAGTTCCTTAAACAGAGTGCTCCAAGAAGCATTCAGAAAGCTCCCAGAAACGTTTTCCTCTGAGGATCTAGTTTCCAGGTCAAACCCCACACCTTTCTGCAGAGTGTCATGCAGGGGGACACGGACATCCCACTGAGACTGAGTAAACCTGGACTGCAACATTAGTGTTTTGCCCAGATCTGTAGCCTTAAAACCACTACCCACCATGTGAAGAAGATAGAATTCTCTCTCGGGCTGGCCAGTTCTGCCCTGGTCAGACACGTCCCGTTGTCTGCAGCTTTGCCATTCGCTCGGCTTTGTCCTGCTCAGGTTCGTCCTGCAGAGTCCGGTGGCACCGGACTGGGCTCGTTACCAAGATGCTGGAGACTCCTGGAAAGTCTGGGGAGTTGCAGCACAAGCCAAGCAGCGATGGCACAGCCAGCTGGGAGCTGGGCTCCTCGTTTCCCCTGTGCAATGGGAACTCTGTGACCAGCACCGCTGGGTCTGCCCGCGGGGCCCGTAGCCGGTGGCGAGCAAACCGGTGCTGAGGGCTGTTTGGAATTTCAGCTCCAGTTTAGGAGTGTTTAACCATCACTTCTGGTGCACAGCTGGGCGACAGCAGCCAGCCTCCAGAGTCTCTATGAGGGTTGGTGGTTCCTACTGCGTTGTGCCACGGGGGTAACCTGTCCGTGTCTCCCCACCCAGCCACCCTGCCACAGACAGATGACGATGATCCTCCACCCCTGCCCGAGCGAACCCCCGAGTCCTTCATTGTGGCCACCGAGTCTGGTGAGTGCACTGAACAAAGCAGCATCTGCCAAGTGCTCTGAGAGCTCTGCCCAAGTTTGTGTGGTACCAGAGCACCCGGCAGTGCCTTTGCTCTGGCTGCCTGGGATGAGAAATTACCCCTCGTGTTCAATCGTTTCTAGGACAATTTCCTCTGGGCACTTCTGATGTTCAGCTTCCAGACAGAAATAGAAATATCGGAATCTCTTTGGAGTGGAGCGGTGAGTCTCACTCAGAGGTCTTTAGTGACTCGGTGAGGCTGAGACCATGTAGGGTAAGTAAGTGGCTTTGTATCTGTTCTCCAGCACCATCACTTGCCAACTTCCTTATCACGCTTTCTTCTGTGAGAAAGATCCTAGTTCTGGCACTCTGTACTTCCCATAAATTATTTCAGGACTCAGCACTGGGAGGAAGATGTGATCCCAGGCAGGCTCCTCCTTATCAAAGTCTCCAAGTATTATTTTTCAAGGTCCTAAATCCCATACAAGTCAGTAAAAATATTGCCCCTCTTTTAGAGCAAGATAACGAAGGCAGGAAATAAGTGGTCGGCCGAGGTTCACAACACCCTGTGGAACAGGCAGGAGCTGATCAAAATTTAGGTATCTCTTGATCATCCCATAGTTGAATTATAGCTTCGTAAAGTGAAACAAGAAAGTATAAATCTATCTTTCATTACCTGAGCATGGAGCTGTGTGTGGGAGGGTGTTTGCACACAACATCATTTCCTTGTCTTCTCTGGCTTGCTTGTGTGCAAGAGAACAACATTTGGTTGTGGGAATTTCAAATGCCTTCCTTGTTTTTTTTTTTTTGTTTCCAGAGTGTGAAGCTTCGGAGCCCACAAACAGGTATAAGCTTAGTGCTGGGATAAACAACCTTTGAAAATAAGTCTGCTTTTTACTGACGCTGCTTTACCACATTCACTAAATGTCTTTAGGATCTGTGCTCAGTCCAAGGGAAATTTTCTGTTGCTAAATAGTTCTGCAATTCGATAGTTCTAAGAGAACTGGACAGTTCTGCAATCAAACAAACTGGCAGTTTTTTATTTCCTAATCAGCTCCTGCCTCACCCTGTGCATGATGATGCTCGTTGCAGCCTCCTCGGGCTGAGGGCTGTGGCACCTTTTGCTGCTGCACGTTGTGCGTTTCCTTTGAGATGACAGACACATGGCAGTCAGAGCGCTGCAGCCCTCTCACTGAACTGAGATATATATATATATATATACATGTACATATTTAAAGCTAGGTAACCAACTCTTTTATCTTTGCTTTCTATAGAGACAACCCGGGATCGCTCTAACTCTCCTCCCCCGCTTCCTGAAAGAACCCCGGAGTCATTTGTTCTTGCTGATGCAGCAAGTAAGTGATGAGTTGTTTCCTTGGCATGTAACTGAGATTTTGTACTCACACCTAAACCCGTAGATAGCTGAGGAGCTTGTGGCCCACTTGTTCGAAGCATTACCAACGACAGTGCTTCAGGACTTAACTGCAGGAGAGTTCAGTGGCATAAAGAAAAGTGAACACAACCAGGAGACCTGCTGGCAATTTCTGGAACTGCTGCATTAGAGGAAATGAAAAGCAACAACAAAGCATTTAGAAAAAAAGGCTGGAGGATTCTTGACTGGCCACTGAAAATGTTCTGATGTACGTTCCCAGGTCTGCAGCCTGCTGCAAGCAATTCTACGAGTCCTGTGGGCTTGGAGAACAACGCCTCCAAAACGTCATCCAATGAGCCTGTAAAATGCTTCAGGAGAAGCAAGGTAAAAGAAAAAAGACAAAACAAAAGCTCTTGCAAATGGAGAGGGCGAGAAGAGATTTTTCCAGCTACAGCTATTGCTACTTGCTCACTGCTAACCTTGTGAGAATTGCCTGCTCTGAGATCACTCATAGTTAGGGCAAGGAAACAAGGCTAATAAAAATATTCTGCTGTAGAACTGCAAACAAAACCACTGACAGCACTAGGAGCAGAGTAAGGCAGCCGTACCCGTGTGAATGGTGATGTCTCAGCACTCCCTCCCTCCATCCATCCGCCCCAAGTGCCCGTTCCCCTGGGAAAAAGTTGCTCAACTGGAGTCTGAGTCTGTCCTACCAGGACAGACTCTGCTCATCACCAGCCTCTTCTTGTGGCCCTAGTTAATTATCCTAATGAGCAACGGTACTTGGGGATGTTACGGCTGAGCAGAAAAGCAGTTGAGGGTAAGAGGAAGAATAAGACAAACTGGAGGCACTCGGGTTGGCCTGAGAACAGCCAGAGACTAGGTTTGCAGAGGTTTGCATTCCAGCCTGAGCTGCTGGCACGGTGCTGCTTACAAGATGTGATACATGTAATTTGTCTGGGAATTCCCATTATCACAGTGGCTGATCTACTGGTTACTACGTTTGTTTTTTTTTTTTTTTTTCCAACGAGCCTTCTTTTTACTTTTCTTTTTTGTTTCTACAGAGCTTGAAAATACTGAAAAATGTGAGAAAGAGTAAGTCTTCCGGGGTAATGTGCAACTTCCCGACGGCTTTAAGCAAGTATATAAAGAAACATGTGGTGGTTGAATTTTCAAGCTGTAAAATGTGCTGCACGTCTGCCTGCTTGGGAGCAGGACAGACAGAGCTGTCCTGCCTCACGGAGCACCACAGCATCTTAGAGCTGCTTTAGGAGTATCATGAGGATGCTGTGGTGCCCCTGTAGCGTCCTTTGGGTACCTCGGGGGACAGTCCCAGTGTACCCAGATTATCCAATTCTTCACGTCATTCAGACAAGTGCTGGGGGACAAATACTCTGAATCACCATAGTTACCAACTGCTTCAGTCCAACTGTTTTTATTTCCAGGCATCTGTAGTCCAGCTTCACTGACAAAACCCCCAGAACCTGCCCCGCCAAACCAGTCGAGGTCTCTCCTTAACTTTGGTATGTTTTTTCTCTTTGTGTTTTGGTATAGAAAGCACCTGGGGTTTTTTTGAAGTCTAAATGCAGGTACCAGGATGAACACTAAAAATTACAGACAGTACGAATAATGTTCCTAATTTTTACACATTTACAACTGTTATCAGCAGCTGTTTAAAGAGCAGGTAAGGCACGAACTGCAAGCCTACTCTGACAGATGTGTCTCGGTGCGTGAAGAGTCTGACGGGTGTGTTTGGCTCTCCTGTATCTAAAGCCTTTATGTGGCAACAGAGACAGCAGAAGACAAAGACGAAGCTGTAGCATTGCCTCGTGTCATGCGATATGGCAGAGGAGAAATACCTTGGTTTCCATTTTAAATTCTTCTACCAGAGAGTAATCAGCTATTAGATTAGGCACAAAATCCAGTTGTCTTGATATTCACGCTGTAATTTGTCAGATAGACACGCTGAGGGACAGTTTTTGCACCAGCTGACTTACAACTACTGGCTGTTGCTCTAAGTCTACCCTGTCTTGCAGTCTGGGGAAGAACTGAAATCATACAACTGAAATGTATCATTTTCAGATACTATCGTTAGGAGTTCCATAATCAACACCAATAACATACAGAATTCTTTGCATTAAAAAAAAAAACAAACCCCAACCAAACAACTGAAATTCTTCCTAGGCTTTGCAAATCGTTTTTCAAAACCTAAAGGACCAAGAAACCCACCCCCAGCATGGAATATTTAGATCTGGTGGATAGATTTGGCAGCGCAGATTTGTGATACGCCCTTGAGTGCTCATCCCAGCGAGGATTCCATCCAAACAAATACATCAAAAGCTGTTGCGTGACATTTGCAGCTCAGGCACTACTTGCACATTCTTCAACTCAGGCTTTAAAGAAGAATGTAGACGTTCCAGCAGCTAAGCACTTTCGGAGAATTTACAACAGGAAGCTAAAAAATGGGAATAGCTATTTTTATCCTCAGGAGAGATACATTTTTTTTCTTGTGTTTTGGAATGTATTCGCTTCCAAAGGATGGATTTCTGAGACAAAGCAGTGTGAAATGGTGGTAGGATCCAGTGAAGGTGGAAGGACAATGGACCAAAGCAGAACAAGAGTCTGGATCGTGCAGACACAGCATCACTCCTGTGTAGGTCTCCCAGAATCGACTTCTGTACTTCCTTACATGTTTACATTCGTTGGACCAAATGAGAGCCAGCAGCTCAGATTTTAGAAATATTTTAAGGGTTTTTTTCATCTGTGCAAATCAGATCGTTTGTCTGGAGTTTTGGTCGGCAAGACTGAGGTGCCGACTGATTGCACAGGAGCTTACAAACTGCAGAGCCAGCTGGCCCAACTGCCCTCATTACCTGGAAAAAACCAAACCAAACCCCATTGCACCCAGCAAAATATCGTTGTGTTTTTAAAGCGACGTTGGTTTTAAGGATTTGTGACTGTCCAGCATGGCATTTCACGTGGATCGCTCAGAAGATGAGATTTCGACAGCTTCCCTCACCAGATTCCTCTGCTATTTATACCCTCGGGGGGAGCGATAAAGGTGTTGAAAACCACTTTAGATGATTGTTTCTGTGTAAAGGGAGAAAAACAAAGTGGGACTGGGGGATCTACCAATCGCTGCTGGGACAGAGAACTCAAACCGGTTTAAAGATGCTTCCGCTGGAGCCAGGGCACTCACAGCCCTGAGGGCGCCTGCCTCGTTTCTCACCCAGGTCACCCCTTTTCTCAGCAGCAGGAGCTGATAAAAAGACTTTACACAGTTTATGTTCCCCCTGCAAATGTTTGTGTGCTGTGCGAAACCAGCAGCTGGCTCTGGCGGCCGGTGGGCCCGAGGCCCGGGGAGCAGCTCGGCCCTTGGGGGCAGAGCCAGGCTCAGCCTCAGGCTCAGGCCCATCCCGCCCCTGGCCGCCATTTCTCGCCGCCTCAGCTGCCCCAGAGCTGCGACGCCAGAGCCCTCGGCCGCCGCTCTCTCTCTCGGGTGCTCGGTGCCGCCGCCCGGGGAATTCGCACCGGCGGCCGCGGGGGAAACCCAGGGGTTGTTTATAACGCCTGACACACGCGGTCGGTCGATAATAAAGTTTATTGCTCCGTCCGCCAGGCCGGTTCTTAGCGACGGCCCGGCCCGGGGGGGGGG
>JANVCC010000045.1:1582152-1657469 GCA_025345505.1 Todiramphus chloris collaris
GGCCGCCCGGCCGCCGGGCAGCCGCAGAAGGCGAGGCGGGGCAGCCCCGCGGACGGGGCAGCCGGGCGGCCCAGCAAGCGAGGTGAGGAGCGGGGAGGGCGCAGCGGGGCTGAGCGGCCGTGCGCGCCCGGCGGTGGCTCGGCCCGTGCGGATCGCTCCGGCTGAGCCCGCCCGCCGCGTACTCTCTCGGCGGCGGCCTCGTACGGCGCGTCCGGCCGGGCTCGGCGCGGAGCGGGGCGGCGGAGCGGCTCGCTCGGCCTCGGCCTCGCCGCCGGGGTGAAGGCGGGAGAGGAGAGGAGAGGAACGGTGCTCTGGCAGCCCGGAGACCACCGGGGGAGCGCGGGCAGAGCTGGGCTGGGAGCTGGCTGCTGTTGGCGGGACACGCCGCTGCCTCCCCGGGGACCGAGCGGGGTGCGCGGCGGAGGGAGCCGAGCCGCGGGCTCTCGGCGCTGCTGCTACTGCTGCTGCTGTTCCGAGCTGCGCTCATAGCAGGGCCAGAACACAAATGTTTTGGTAGTAAAGCTTTCCTCGTACTGCCCCTGCATTAAACCTGGAACCGAGGAGCTGCTGGGTTGTTGGGTTTTTTTAATTTGCTTTTTTGAATAAATGCCCCGAGATGTCTCTAATAGGAAGGCCAGAACATCTCTGAAGTCGAGGAGTCTGTATACTTTTTCCTTTTTTTTTTTCAAACAGGACGGAATTGATGTTTTGGTTCTGCTCACAAACTTGTGATAGTGAACAGCCTCTTGGTGAGAGCAACATAGATAAAAAGCAATTGCAAAAGCTGCTGTAATAAAGATACTACGCTGTTGAATTGCACTCTAGGAGTATATGCGAGGGTATCGTGCCAAGGAAACCAAAGTGCACATGTTTACAAAAGTTGGCTCAATACTGTAAACTCTAGATAAGAATGGGCAAAACTATTGAGGAGGAACTTTTCCACTACTACTTATTGCTCCTAAACCACTGTGTTTGAATGACAATAAAAGCTACTAGAGTGTAAATATCAAACTTTAGCTTGATAAACGTTGATAAAACTATGGAAGGATGGTATCTTTGTGGACTGGGAGCTGTGTGTTAGTTCTAACCCTGTAATCTAATGAGGCCTCCTTATAGTGAGGGCTTCAGCACTGTTGAAACTACTGTCTGAGTTCTCGATTTGCACAGGAAAGCTGTTTGCTGCCTGGGACTCTGAGGCTCTTTGCTGCTTGTCCCAGCCTGCAGAGGTTTTAGGCTTTGGGATGGGGCTGGATTTCTTTTCCTGTCTCTTGCTATCAGTTTTTATATCTGTATAATCGAATTAAGCTGCCTACTTCTTTGAATATATGATGATTATTTTTGGTCACAGGTGACAATGAACATCTCCAGCATTTGTGCTGTTTAAAAGTGATAACTAATATGTTTGGTTCTCTGATGCCCTACTAGTTTTAGACTAGCTGAGTTACTGGTACTGCTGTTACTCTGCCCCACTGTGAGAGCCTGTAGTTTGGTGACCTGGCTATAGCTTTCTTTGTGTTTGAGGTACTGGAGGCTTTCCAGTTATTTAAAGGAATAATTAAAACTTGATTTCCTTCAAGATCGTCAGGCATTACCATAATGTCACTGTCTAGCCTCGCTCAATGCCGAGGCTGCTCCCGCTGTAGCAGTGGGACTCTGCTGTGTTGGCTGGGTGCAGCAGCAGGCAGGAAAGCCCTTGCCCTGAAAACACCCCAGTGGTCACTGGAAGTTCCATGATGCAGGGTGCTAGACGTACGTCTGCTATTAGGAAATATATATATCTTCAAACAGGAAGACACTCTGAATTGAAACTAGTGTATGCCCGAGGTTTTTAAACTATATCTAAAATTAGGAATGCTTAAAGTAAGGTGCCTTGAACAACTGAAAATTAACTTGGAAGCATCTACAGGGAAATATTCCCAACAGCACAGTGGGGGCATGAAATTCTAGTTCAGTTTCAGTTTAGAATATCTGGTTCCACCAGAACAAAGATCTTCTGTGTGATTAGTATGTTCACTGCAGTTAGTAAAGCAGTATCTATGCTCGAGAGCTTAGTGATTGAGTGAGCTCATGCACACTTAACCTCTGAGACTTCCAGAAAAGCTTATTCCAAGAACTGTTCTGGCTGACTTGCCAAAACAAGTGATGCCACCCCTCTCTCCCTGGTTTCCCCAGCTGTAATAGAAAAAGAAGGGCATTTGTTGTTTGTGAAGGCTAACAGCAGTACTCTGAAAACTTGTATTTCAGGTCCTAAGACAATTGTATGAAGTTAGCGTTAAGCAATCGACTCTTTCTTTGCTTCGTGAGTAATTCTGTTCATTACACCAGGCTGTTACGAAGGTCAACTTTACTAAAGAGCTCCAGACCAAGCTGGTAACGATAGAGTTAAATACTGTGGTTAGGCTAAGCAACTCCAAGCTGCATGCATTTAGAGTTATACCTTTTCTCATAGATCAGTGTAACATGTTTTTTTTTTTCTTCAAGTACTGCACGTGAATAAAGAGGAAATACATATTTGATGCTTCTGCAGGCAAAGAAAGGAAATTTTCTCAGCACCAAGTCCTGTGCTGCAGGAAGCAGAAAAACTTTAGCAATTGCATCTTCTAGTCAGATGTTACCTCCAGCAGCAGATTGTTCTCATCTGAGTGGCTCTTGGAGGCTTGTGTGCATTGTTGGCATGAAATAGGCTTTTTGATTCAGGCAGATTAAAATCTTGTCTTGGCAATTGAGTTTTTTAACAGCTGGACAATCAAGATTTCTAATTACCATGATCACTTGCTAAATATTACTTGAATTAGTTTTTATTCCTAAAAGATGAGCAGTTAAGCTATTTAATTTTGCCTAACAGAACTACTTCTTTACATTTTATCTCTCAGCCTTTAGCTGTTTACAGATTAAATAAGCATTAACAAAACCCACCTTAAAGAAAAAAAGAAAGGAAAAAAAGTAACAAACCAAAAAACCTAAACCAAACCCAAACTGCCAACCACCACTTAATTTCTGTCTCTGAATTAACTGAATAGTTAACTATAAGACTGACAAAAGATAGCTGAAGATGTGGATGTGATGATTCAGACACTTCAATACAAAAGATCAGCAGTCTGAGGTATTTTATTATTTTTTTTTTTTTTGCTGGGAAGCCAACTGCTTTAAGTGTTTTTTTACCTCAATGTCAGCAAGGCTTGTACCTCAACTGCACTCTGTATTGTGTATCCAAAATCAGGGAAGTGCTCTGTAATGAAAGTCTTGATGTTTAAATGTTACGCATATTTGTTTATCCTCTTCCCCTGTGTGACGCTGCCTTAGATGTCAGAAGTTATTAATGTGCTTAATTACAGATGTCCTGAAATACAGACTGCTTTTAAAGGTACTGAATAAATCAAAAATTGAAATATTTCTAGAATATTAAGCTTGAGTTCTGGAGGTTTTCCTTAAGTCAGGGCTTTCTTTGCATAATAATTAGGTTAAGTCAGGGCTTTCTTTGCATAATAATTAGGTGTACTACATTTTTTCTTGTATAATTAAGTCTTGTAAATCAAAAGTCAAGGTAATACTATTGGTCAGCCTTCCTGGGAATAGGTAGCTTTAGCAGATGAGAGGTCTTAATTCTTCTGGGATGAATATGCTGCAACTGTAGAACTCTAATCTTCTCTTTATTGTTGCTGCCAGAAACTCCAGATGAAAATGGCAAAACCCAGCGAGCTGACAGTCTTATTGTGAAGAAGATAAAGAAAAAAAAGAAAAAGAAACACCGGGAAGACATGAGGGGAAAACGCCTGAAGATGTACAACAAAGAAGTGCAGACAGTGTGTGCTGGACTCACTCGCATTGACAAAGAGACTCTGTCTCAAGGACAGTGTGATAACTTGGAAATGAACAAGGAATCCTTCAGGTATCTGAAGGATGAGCAGCTCTGCAGACTGAATTTGGGTATGCAGGAATATCGGATACCCCAGGGAGTACAAACACCATTTGTGACACACCAGGAGCATTCTGTTCGTAGCAGCTTCTTGAAAACTGGCACTAAATTTAGTAACTTCATTCACGAGGAGCATCAGTCCAATGGTGGTGCTCTGGTCCTTCACGCTTACATGGATGAACTCTCATTTTTGTCTCCAGTGGAGATGGAGAGATTTGCAGAAGAGTTTCTTGCGCTGTCGTTCAGTGAAAATGATAAAAATGCAGCTTACTATGCTTTAGCCATAGTACATGGAGCAGCTGCTTATTTACCAGACTTCCTGGATTACTTTGCTTTTAACTTTCCTAACACTCCAGTGAAAATGGAAATTTTGGGCAAGAAGGACATTGAAACAACAACAATTTCAAACTTTCACTCTCAGGTAAGAACTGTTACAAAGGCATGAGTTGCACAACATCTAGATTTGATTAGTCTTGTTAATCCAGAGCAGGGAATGGCCTAAAATAAGTGAGGCATAAGTATTTTTTTCTAAGCAGGTGATGCTGGGACTACTGCTGCTGTCCTCTTTTTAAAGCTCTTTTGTGCCCACTAGTAGCTGGTGAATCACGTTTCAAGACACCACTAACCATCACCTGTAGAAAGATCTGCACTGATCTTGCAGACTTTTGGTCTTGCAAGCTTGGGAGAACACTGAAATTGGTCAGAACAATAGGCAGGTTTGTATCAAAACTTGCACAGATTGCAAATCTGAACACTGCTTTTGTGATTCAATAGATCTGGGTTTTTTCCAGTGATATTGCTGTTCAGGATTGAGTGTATCCTGCACAAGATAAGGGTGTTTTTAGCACATTAATTCTGTCAGCAGCCTGTGCTCTGGAGCTGTGGAACCTGTCCATGAGTTAGGTTTTAAAGCCTTCTGTATTAGCAGTTTACCTCTGTTCTTTGGCATCATGGTTACATGCTCGTTTCCTTGGAGTTACATGCGATGACCCCTGAAATGTCCAAACAGTGCCAGTTGGGTGTGTAACAATTACACTTTGAGTGTCTCAGTATTGGGAGCATGAGTAGCTTAAACTATAAACACACGTGAGGAATGTGTGGCAATAAGAGGCTTCACTGGGTTATAGTCTGTGCTGGTATTTTGATTAATTCTATTTTAAGTACTGTCTAAACATGATTAAGATTGAGTCATGACATAAGGTTCAGTTGGTCTCAAACACCTCTCTAAACCCAGCTTCAGCATGACCTGGTTAATCCTCTCTGCCTGAAGTTTTGCTGCAGCTCACACACTAAGCAAACACAAGTGGAGTTGCTGCAACTCGTGAGACAGCTGAAAGGGGACTCCTGGAGAATACAGATGATGTATCTCGTTTAAGGATGCATTTCAATGAACACTGGATTCAGCTACAGTAGCTGCACGCTGCGAAAACTGAAGGCTTGTGAGCCAGCCTGTCTTTAACTGGAGAAGGCTGAAATGCCCTGCTTGAGAGAGCACAGGGGGATCTGTCTGGCAGATTCATGGCTGGTGCTTGGCAGCACAGTTGAGGGATGAACAGATTGGCTCAGCTTTGCTTTTGGACTTTTCCCGACTGAGAAATTGTACAGTGCAAAAGCACTCTGTAGTTCTGTGTCACAGTATCATTGTATGCTGTAAGACTGTTTTTAATTGAAGATCCTCAGTTCAAAGTCACCTCCTTTCTCAGCTGAGCATCTGAACACATGAACTTGTTTGCTGTGCTGTGGCGAGGGGGTTGTGAGCACTTGAGTCTGGTCAAGAAATGAAAATTTGATCTGTTATCTGAACGATAATGTGACCTTTGGCTTGTACAACATTCAGCTGGTTTGTGCATGTACCTTTCCAGACAAACGGAGTTTCAGTAGGAGGTGTCTCCAATACAAAACAAGGACTTTAATCTGGAAGACTTCATAAAAACCTAGTGATAATTAACTCCCTTGCCAACTCCCTGCTTTGTTTTTGGGGCAGTGAAGACAATGCAAACTGAATGTTTATAAAAAAGCTCTCCAGTGTGTATTTGTAGTAGAACTGTTTGGTTTCTCTTTTTTTAAAATAATTAAGCTTCAGTGTTCTCTGGATTTTTTTTTTTTTCTTGTGTTGGCTCTGGCTCATTTGTTCTAATACTAAAGCAAAGCTTTAGCTTGGAGCTACTCCCTTGGACTAAGAGCTTTCAAGACTCAGATCACTGACAGTAACGTGTAAGCTTTTTTCGCGTAGGGCACACTTCAAATGGAAAGTTCTTGGAGTTCATTCCAGCTGCACTGCTCGCTTTCCCAGTCGGGTGTTTGAGTACAGCTGCTTCGAGGTCTGCTCAGTGCATTGGAATAGATTTAGACTTGAAAACCCACTTCTGTTTTGTGGTTAGCTTTTTTGTTTGTTTTGTTGTGTTCTTTTTTTTTTTTTCTTCAAGAAGCTGATCAACTGCCTGGTCAGTTCTTGATATGGTCCAGAGAACAGTTAAACCATCACAAAGGCATGGGGGCTCTGGGAACAGGTCAGGAAAGAAGAGGTTTCGCATAAGCTGTTGTTCCTTCTGGGAAGATGGTGGAAGAAGCAGCCAGCAGATGATCAGAGTCACAGAATAGTTAGGAAACAACCTTAAAGATTAAAAAAAGGAAAAAAAAAGAAAAAACTGTCTACTAAATGTTATCATGACTGCTAAACCATGTCCTAAAGTGCCACATCTAGATGGTTTTTGAACCCCTCCAGGGATGGTGATTCCACCCCTCCCTGGGCAGCCTGTTCCAAGGCCCCACCACTCTCTCAGTAAAGAAATCTGTCCTGATATCCAACCTAAACCTCCCCTGGTGCAACTTAAGCCCATTTCCTCTTGTACCGTGATAACAGGGTAAGCTTTCCTACTCTTGCAACATGCTGTCAGGAAAGGTTTATTCCTGACAGCTTTGGTTGATGAACCATGTTGCAGTTTGGTTGTCTGCCTTTTCTCTTCTTGAAACCCAAGATTTCCTTGAAGTATTTCTAGTGTCTCCTTTATAGCTCTTCAACTCTTCTCCATTTTTCCATTGTGTTCCAGTGCATTAAAAAATTTATTAAAGTTTCTAGTTTATTCCCTTTGAAAGCATTACAAGGCAAAACTGCACATGGTATTACAGTTTATTTTAACCTGAGACAAATGTGTGAAATACTAGTGAATGTCATCAGGCAGCTTCACTTATTCCAACAGTACTCAGCAGTTAAACTGAACTGGCCTAAGGACCAGAGCAGTTCAGTCTGTAGTTCTCTGGGAGGTGCACAGAACTAGACTAAGCTACACTTGCCAGCACTGCTGCTCTGAATTGCATCCTGGCTAGCTGGTGAAATCGCTCCACTGCAGTGATGTTAGATATCAACCTGTACCAGTAACGTTCCAAATGGATCTGGAGACTTAACTTTCTCTTAGGGCAAGGACCAAAAAGAATTAACAGCCTCTGAAGATAGCACCTGGTTCAAAAACTGCATGGCCAAACCCAGAAAGCTCATCTGTGCTTGTTCAGCTGTTGATGGTGGTTTGGTAGAATTGAAGGTCTAATGCTTGAGCTGCACGATGAAGTTCTGTGAGTGACTTGTGATGTAAACTTCTACACGTGCAGGTAGAGGTGATGCAGTGCAGTATGTGGCTTAGGGCTGAGGCATAAAGCTTATGTGACGTCGTCCTTGGCTCCTCTTTAGCTTTTAATTAAAAGGTAAGGATGTGCAATCAATGCAGAACTGCCAACTGCATATAAACAAAGCCAAAGAAAGGAGGACTCTGGAAATAGGAGTGAGCTAAACTCCTGTAATTAAGAAGCTAAAGATCTGTGGTTACTGCTAGAGGATAACATTGCAGCAGTGACCGTGACTTCATGGAGTAATTTACATCTGGTTTGCTGGCTAAACTGCAAGACTTTTATCTGCTTCGTACATATGTCTATAAATGGAGTTATAAAAGGTATCGCACGTTCTGAACACGACTATAAAATTGCATATTTACCAGTGACCCTCTCTCCTTTGTACCTGTCCCACCACTTAGCTGTGGAGATCGGCTGCATTTGTTCACTGTGAGAACCACTTGATGAATGTAGAGAGGCTTTTGAAGAGTGATGGAAGGTTGGGGCTCAGACACCAATGAAAACAGAGTAATTATGGCAAAATTTCTGATCTTTTAAGGTTTGAGTAGCTGCTGCATCTACATACAGCCTACCCTGTGGCCATATGGCATTTTATAGCTGTAGCCCATAGGATGGGACTAGAGAAGCTGGAGTCTTGCCAGTGGTTCTCCTCTGGGAACGGGGAATTGGCAGGAGAAGTTTCCAGATGACCTGGGAAGTGGGACAGCCTGTGTTACAGAGGATGGCAAAAAGCTGTGAGTGAGATTAATGTGTTCCTGGCCACAGCAGTGACAGCGGGTGAAGTTGCAAATGGGCATCCTAAAATTCTTGTGTGTGAATACCAGATTTTTAGCTAGACCTTATAGGTTATTTTTGCCTGCTTTGTGTACACACTAAAAGAATGCTATCAGAACCACTGTGTGAAGGACACTCAGTTTTTATAGGGAAGAGCACTACAGGCCATGGCTGAAATGAAGAACACGCCTTTCAGTCACGTACGGCTTGAAATGTAGAAGCAGGAGTCAGCTGCACACATGGGTAGAGAGATGAAGTTTGCTGGTGAAAGACTGAGTCACAGTAAAACTTTGCGTGGTGGATTTCTCAAGTCAGCCTGGCAGTGTTGAATTGTTCCTGAATTAGTCAAATACCACCTTGCTGTTACTCAAACTTCAGACGTGTTTCCTGTCAGTAGGAGAGGCAGGAGTTCCTTTCTCTTGGGATACCCTGTGGGCATCTGTTCTAAACAGCCTCTGTGCGTATTCCCAAAGGCACCTCTAATGAAACAGATGTAGATCAGTCATGTAGATGAGTCCAAGATTCATCTCAGCCGTGACCTAGCGTATTCTAGTTACCAGTTTTGATCTCGTGTAGCAGAACTAAAGCTACAGTGGTATTCTCTTTTCCTTTCCGACCACCCAGGTCAATCGAACGTACTGCTGTGGAACCTACAGAGCAGGACCAATGCGACAGATCAGTCTTGTTGGAGCAGTGGATGAAGAAGTTGGGGACTACTTCCCAGAATTTCTAGATATGTTAGAAGAATCTCCATTTCTCAGAGTAAGCAGTAATTTGGGGTGTTCTGTTCAGGGTACTCCAGATACCAAAACAATTACTAAATTCCCCATATTTTCAAGTAATTATAAACCATAAGGTATTTTCTCTATTAATGAGCTGCACATTTGGGCCATTGAGGTACATTTCTTCCTGTGTCTAAACAAAAGGTACTGAATTAGATAGCTACAGTTGTATCAATAATTAGAAAGATATAGTTTTTGTATCAATAATTACAGAAATAAATATAGTTTATCATATATATGCACTGCATAGTCATCTACATCTCTAAACACTAAATTTGATGAAGTTACCTTGGAATATGTAAGCTCCAGAGGCAAAACATTAGTTTCTGTCTGATTCTCTCGACAGCAAATTTGAACCAGTTTTACTAAAGGCGGAGGTTAATTTTTCTATCTCACCCAGTGTTTTGTGGATTGTTTTGTTTTCGTTTTCTCATAGATGACTTTGCCCTGGGGTACGCTGTCTAGTCTCAGACTCCAGTGCAGGTCCCAAAGTGATGATGGTCCCATAATGTGGGTGAGACCAGGAGAGCAGATGATCCCGACAGCTGACATGCCAAAATCGCCGTTCAAACGGCGCCGGTAACGTTCTGTTTTCCTTTCTGTATTTAAGGTAAAAAACATTGCAGCTCGGGCTGCGTTAGATTTAGAGAACAAAGCCTAGATCCTTTATATGTAGCTAGTTCTTCTGAAGGCTGATTCGCAGCTTTAAGTTTCATTTTCACTTCTGTTTCAAATTGGCTCCGTGGATAAGACAAATACGTTGTTTGTGAAGGTTATTTTATTTCTCCACTTTTCAGAGGTGTATTCATTTACTCTGTTTCTTTGATCTTTTGTCGAGCAAACACATAGAAGAGATTAGAGGGAAGTGTTTTGGCCTTTGATTTTTGAAGGCTGCAGCACACAACATTTTAAGATTATTTTAATGCAAGTGTTTATTTCTGAAATGTTTTTCTGTATGTCTTTTCCTATCGTGTTGTAGGTCAATGAATGAGATAAAGAATCTCCAGTACCTACCTCGGACCAGTGAGCCCCGTGAGGTTCTGTTTGAAGACAGAACAAGAGCTCACGCTGATCATGTGGGTCAAGGGTTTGACTGGCAGAGTACAGCTGCTGTAGGTGTTCTGAAGGCTGTACAGTTTGGGGAATGGTAAGTGCCACTGAAATGCAGCTGCTCTAGTGCAGAGGGGTGAGCGTCAACATTTTCTCCCTTAAGAAAATGTCTCGGGAAGCAAGCCTAGTGGTTTAAACCCTGTAATAAGATCAGTGCTGTCTAGAGCTTGAAAAACACCAGCTATAAACCTGCTATTTTCCCTCTTTGTGAAGCATTAGAAAAGTTGTAGCAGCCGTTTGCAGAAAATCTTCGTGACATACAAAACAAGCCTTAAGATCCCGTGCCTGAACCAGCATCTGTGTTCTTTTCCTGAATAGCTACATTAACGCTGACTTCTGCAACAGTGAGCTAAGAACTTGATGTAACCAATCTCAGCTATGGTGCTTTCTCATTTTGTGTTCCCAGGACATTGCTGTTGACCTTGCAGAGAAGCCAGACTTGTGTTGTTATTTCTAGCAATATCAGTAGAAATTGGGTAGCATCATGAGCAGTATCATTAAATTTTCAGATGAATAAAAGGGGTCAGAACTTCTTTTGCTCTGATTTACAGCTCTTGTATAGAACCCAGCACCTCATTGCTTCAGCTTCAGGGTTACTTTGTTCATTTCCATTCTTCCTCTAATTATAGAATGGAAGATTTGAGGCAAAATGTGGTTCCTTGAACATACAGAGAGCTTTGATAGTGTCAATTTGAACCCAGTGTCTTTTGCCACAGAAACATCACCTCTGCTGTGCATGCATCAAGAAAGAAGGAAAATGGAAAAAAAATTAAAATCTATGAATTATATCTACTTTTCAAAATAATACATCTATTGAGAAGTGATGAGACTCTGTGCACAGTGTAAAACTGGACTAGGTCATTGGTTCGATGAAACTGCCTGCTGGAAAGAGCTGTAATTCTCTATAACTCACATTCTTTGAAAACTCCTGGAATTCTCATCTTTTTCTAGGAGTGACCAGCCTCGCATAACCAAAGATGTGGTTTGTTTTCATGCTGAAGATTTCACTGATGTTGTGCAGAGACTTCAGCTGGACCTGCATGAGCCTCCAGTGTCACAGGTATCGAATCTGCCCTAGTGACAGCTCATTCTTAGCATTTTGGGAGTAGCTTCTGTCAGTTTGCAAGCTCCCTGCAGAACCTGCCCTTTGGCGTCCTCAGTCCACAGCTCTCTTGGGTCATTTCCCATCTTGTGCTTCAGAACAGAGTAGTTTGGTTGGAAGGGACCTACAACAGTCAGCTAGTCCGGCTGCTTTTCCTTTCCACCGAGCTGGGATTTATGCTGTGGGTCAGATGTGTGCTATAGAAGCAGTCAGGAGTTGAAGAAGTCATGTGTGCCTGCTTCTGCTTTTTCTGGTGTTGTCTCGGGATGTGAAAGCATCTAAGCACAGTCCTGTCAGCCCTGCAGTTCTCGGCTCTAACTGTAGAATGCTCTCAACTCTTTGTTGTCCTTTCCTAAGATGTGTGCTTTAGCTGAATGCTTTCAAAGTCCAGTTCTCTTTTAATGTTGAAGTTTTAAATGTTAAACAGAAACATTCAGATTTAGACACGGAAATAGGTGGATACTGAATTGTTTAGAGTACACCACTAACTTTACCATCTTTCCTTCTCTCAGTGTGTTCAATGGGTGGATGAAGCCAAACTAAACCAAATGAGACGGGAAGGCATTCGCTATGCTAGAATTCAGTTGTGTGACAATGACATCTACTTCATCCCTAGAAATGTCATTCATCAGTTCAAAACCGTGTCAGCAGTCTGCAGCTTGGCCTGGCACATAAGACTTAAACAGTATCACCCTGTGGAGGAGGCTTCTCAAAATGCAGAAAGCAATTCAAGCTTGAACAGTAGTGTTCCTGGGAAGACAGAGTCAGAAGGTGAACCCCAGTGCGTGAGCGTAAAAATAGAGCCTGAAGACCCAGGTATAGACATGCAGCTTACAGCAGGGGTGCTCGCTGCCTCTGCTGCTTCAATATCAGGACTTGTGCAGCCAGATCAGGTGGCCCAGCCCCTTCCAGGTTTTAAAATAGAGTCTGATCAGCACCACAACCCACAGGATCACGCAGGCTCTTCTATGTGATGTGTATATAATCAAACATTTTTTTAACAACTTTTTAAAATTTTGATGTGAAGTTATAGTTTTATAACTGGCTTATGTTTTATTGGAGAAATCTTGCCTATAATTCTATAAAGAAAGGTGACATTCCAAAATGTCAAGCATATCTTTTTTACACAGATTATGCAAAATTCAAGTTGTATTTTAACCCCTTAGTACAACCTGTAACAGTGGTCTACCACTTCTTTCTGTTTAAGTACAGAGATATTGAATATCTCCTCAAAGTCAGAATGGAATTCCTCCAGGAACATAAAACGATTGAACTACATTGGTCAGTGTTATTTCCCTACTTTTACTTTATCTCTAGTCTTCAGAAAGTGATGCTTTTGTTAGAAGACTTGCAAAAGTGACTTTCCCATCTTGTTTTAATTGCTTAAAAAAGAAAAAAAAAAAAGAGAAAGCACAGCACTTTTGATGATTTGTGAAATTTTTGGTATGTCTGTTCTTGACATGTTGGTTTATATCCAAGTTGGGTTTATATATGAGCTATAGAAACTGATCTCTATTTCTTACAGTTCCTACAAAGGTGGTCTGTAAAATTAACTGAAGAAAGTGTCTGATCCTGTTGAAATGCAATGACTTACTGACCTAACACTTTTCATAGCACTGCTTATGTTGTTTGTGAGGGTTTTGCTTCCAAAAATACATCTTCCCTGAACATGATTAATACTAGTGTCAGAATTAGAGAACCTATTGGTAGTCTTGTGGAGGAAACTGCTATCTTTGAGCACTTTAAGGCTTTAAAATACTAACCAACGTGGCAGCTTGTTTTGATCGGGTCGTAACGTGTCCAATGGAACCACACTTTCCCTTGTACTGATGCACTTAATGTAATAGCATTGAGTTGATACTGACGTACACAGTGAGGCTGTTCGTACACTAGGAAGTTCTGTATTGCTGTTTCACAATAAAAAGTATTACAGCATTGGGCTGCTTTTTCCAGCTGGAGCTTCTGGGTGCCCAGGTACTGTGGAAAAATCAGCGGCACGTGCTCAGTGTGTAAAGCGTCGGCTATCAACGGCTTTTAACCAACCTTTCAATATTTCTTGGATGTTACTGTGTAATCTGTATTTTACTTTCACTCACCCCATTTATTACTGCCCTTTCCAGTCATCAAAAGGAAAAGCCCCGTCCCTTTCGCCCTCTCCCACCCCCCCTCCCTGCATTTAGAGTACAAGTTGGGGTTTGGTGCAACTTAAGCTGTCTCCAGATAACTTTATTTGTTCTAATCCTCACTGGGGTAGGAAAGATTTGAAACACTATGTTAGACTAGACAAAAAGCAAAGATGCTGTGTTAGTTCTGGATGCATCTTTTTAATATCAATTATTACTCTTCTCTTTATAAGGGTCTCTAAAATATGTTACTCTATTATAAATCTTACTTTGTGCAATATTGTTTGTGTAGGTTTTTATATACATATTAGCACCTCAGTGTAGAGGTCACTATTTTAAACTGATAGAAGAAATAATCATCAGAAGATACTGCAGTGATTAGTTAGAACCTGTATTACTCCTTATGTGTATGTATGTATTGTCTTCGGTACAAAAAATTGAGGACTAGGAAATATTTCAAGTTAAAACTGATTTACAGATTGAAGTGGTAGTGACTTGTTTAGTAATCTGTGTAAATAAGGTGTTAGAATGGAAAGCTTATATGATGAAAGTAATGTGATTCATGCAGGGGTGTAATTTAATCTTAGCAGAAATTCTAGATGACCCAGACTGGTTCAT
The DNA here is from genome assembly GCA_025345505.1 of Todiramphus chloris collaris. Classification (NCBI taxonomy): domain Eukaryota; kingdom Metazoa; phylum Chordata; class Aves; order Coraciiformes; family Alcedinidae; genus Todiramphus; species Todiramphus chloris. The sequence continues at coordinate 1,596,202 of JANVCC010000045.1, forward strand.
AAATGAGCCGTCTGTTCTCTGGTGGGTTTTTTCCACTTTTTATTTTGAGAGGAATTTCATAGCTTTAAGGGTTGTGCAAAGTAAAATTCCTCACAGGCAATAGCGGTTTCAGTTCATCCTTCGCATTCAAAGACCCTGCTGCCCAAGGGTGTTCTTTCCTTTCTTGGTTTTATTTTTTTTAACAAAGTCTGCTAGTCTTCCAAGTGCCCATTTCACTTCTCACATGTGCTCTTCTTCGGTTGTGTCAGCAGGGGTCCGTCGGTAGCGGTGGCCGCTCTTTGCCAGCCAGCACTGCGTACAATCACTCAGGAACTGACAGACCGGCAGATGCTGCAGCCAGTCTGCAAACACAGCTTTAGTGGCAGAGGGAACAGATTAAGAGCCCCCCTACACCAACTTGTCTGTTTTGTAGTGAAATAGAATGAAGAGGGAATCAATTTGGAAGTCATCTGTATATTCTAGTGGTTTGTTTGATAAAGGAAGAAGGCCAGAGTGGCTCATGTTGCTTTCAAAGCTGTAGCTTCAGTGGTCTGGGGCTACAGCCTGAAATACCCAGAAGCTGCTCTGACTTCTCTCTTTGGGTGGAGGGACGGAGCCAATAGCATCCTGCTCTCTTCATGTTCCACTTCTAACTTTAATATCCACTGTCAGTTGTAAATACAGAAATCTTATCTTCAAATAACTTGAATGTTGCTGATGGTCTTCTAGCATGCTTGGAAGATTGAGGAAGAGAGGAGCAAACATTATAAAAAATAACCTGTTACCTAAATACATTATCAGCTTTGGTCTGCTGTAACCAGAATAGTGTCAGGCTTTCAAACTCCACCCCGGTTCCGGGTGTAAGCGAGGAGAGGGGTTGTGCTGTGAGCTGGGCAAGATTTCTCCAGCCATTGCTTCACCACTGCAAACAGCAGAGCAGAATTAGAACAAGATGCAGATGTTTTCCAGCAGGCAGGATGCTGATTGTTACAAGCTCCAGCTCTTTAAAGTCATGAGTTCAAGCCACTTAACCTTTGAGCAAAACTCATCTCTGGGTAGGTCCAAGTAAATAGTTCTGAGTATCTCTCATGTTGAATACTTGGCTGTTGGAATTACTCTTAAGATTTCTTAAACCATCCTATATAATGAGCAAATCAAACTGTGGGTACTACTGAGAACTCCTCAACACCCCCTGAACTCTGCCAGCTACAGGGCAGTTGCTAAACATGGCTGTGCTGCTCAGCCCGAGTCCTCCAGCGATGAGGATGTGCCTGTGCTACCCGTGTCAGTTGGGTAGAAACCTCCTGCTTTATGAGGGAGACAACTAACTGCTAATAAGGCGTAAACATCTCTCAGATACTGAGCTTAGGCTTGGGCTTCTCTTTTAAATGAAATGCTGTTGATTAAGAAGTCACTGGGGCTCAGGGTGAGGGGCTCAGTTGTGCTAGAAGTGGACCAGCAAGAGGCAGGTGCCCTCGGCTTCCTCTCTCCTTCAGACACGCTACGAGTCACGGGGTGTGGATCATTGACACGTTCTCTTCCAGGAAGGTGGGACACTCGGTGAAGTGTTCTTGGGGGATATGTAATGGACGTTTTTCACAGGTATAGATCTTGCCATGCAGTAAAGGGCTCTCTGCTGTGCTCTGTGCGTTACGGTGGCGTTCCCCTGGACCCAGGCTCCTTGTCAGAGCTTTTCCCAGTCCTGTGAGCTCAAGCCCGTAGCTGTGGCCCTGCCGGTCCTGGGTCCCAGTCAGACTGGAGTTGTAGTTCCCGAGGGGTGCTGAGCCGTGGCAGCTCTGTACTCGCCTGGGGGCTGTGAGACGAGGGGGCCTGTTCTGCTCCCTGAGCAGCAGCTCCACTCCCCAGAGCTTGCCCCGCGTGTGCTGCTGCTGCTCGGGGGGCCTGCAGCCCATGGGGCAGCTCCACTCCGAGGCGTGCAGAGACTCCTGCCTCCCTGTGCTGGTGATTTAATTGGACTGTGATTGGCAGCTACCATTTTTTTGGTTTTTTTTTTAAATATTTTATTTTCTTTTCCGTAGTTTTAATTTATCTAAGGTCTCTGCCTCCAGAGGACGCGTACAATTGCCTGGGAGCCCGTTTGCTTTGCGCGGCCTTAGCGTATTTATTGACATTAGCGAGTGTTCCGGGGTGTGCGGCGCGGCCCCGCCCGCAGCGGGCTGTACCCCACGTGTCGAACTGTTAAGCTATCTCTTTGTAAAATAGTCCCAACGGAATGCATAGAATTTTTTTCCTGTAAAGTATTTTTTTAAATAAACAAAAGTCTTGATTTTGTCCTTTACCCGCCTGGCTGCTTCTTTCCGCTCGGGCGGCGGGGCGGAGCGGTGCTCGGCGCTCTCCTAGCGCTGCCTGGCAAGGGCCGGGCCGGGCCGCGCCGGGGGCAGGCGGAAGCAGTCGAGCGCCGGCCTTGCTGCGGTCTCCAGGGTAACGGGGCCCGGTACCGGGGCCGGGGCGCCCCATGGCCTCTCGCGACAGAGATGCCATCTCCTGGTACCAGAAGAAGGTGAGTGCGGCGCGGCTGCGGGCGGACTCGAGCTCGGCCGAGCCCTCAGCCTCCTCTCCTTCCAGATCGGGGCCTACGACCAGCAGATATGGGAGAAGTCCATCGAGCAGACCGAGATGAAGGTAACGGCGCCGGGCGGGCGCTCCCGCCGCTCCCGGGCCCGGCTCGGCCCCCCTCACGGCGTCATAAACAGGCCTTTCTTTTCGGCTTCGTAGGGCTTCAAAAACAAGCCTAAGAAGAAGGGTCACATCCAGCCCGACCTGATCGACGTGGATCTAATCAGAGGTGAGCGGCCCGTGAGCGCTGCCGGTGCCCGGAACGGCCCTTCCCGCCTCGCTGCTCCCCGGCAGGTGTTTCCCTCGGCCTGCTGAGCGGCTGCCCGCTTGGCAGCGGCTGAACCCCCGGAGCCTCGGGGCCGGGAGCCTGTGCCCACCGGGGCCGGTACAGCTGCCCCGGGGCCGGGAGCCTGTGCCCGCCAGGGCCAGTGCAAAAGGAGCGTGGAAAAGCAGAGAGCAGAGGCGGGAGGAACCGGGGGTGGTACAGCAAGAGCAGCGGGGAAGTGGCCGGTGAGAGCCCCTTGGGCGGGGAGGGAGGGTCAGCAGCTGGGTGCTGAGATAAGACTTGTCGCCTTACGGATGCTTCTCAGTTGCTCCTGTTTGAGCTGCATCGACTGGACGAGTGCCCGCAGTCGGGCTGCTGAGCTGCAGCGGCCTGGCAGGGGTTGGTTTTGACCAAAGAGGATGCTATAGGTAAGGAAATTCTTATAATTCACTATCAATGACGTGTTGTATTTTTTTTTTTTTTTTTTAAATTCCAAGGCTCTACATTTGCCAAAGCCAAGCCTGAAATCCCCTGGACGTCGCTAACTCGGAAGGGAATTGTGAGGGTTGTATTTTTTCCATTATTCAGCCAGTGGTGGATACAGGTGACTTCCCAGCGCATTTTTATGTGGCTCCTGGTGCTCTACGTGATGCAAGGTGAGGGGTGGGAGCAGCTTGTGCCACAATTCTTTCTTCTGAAAGCAGTTTGGCATCATTTGTCCATAAACTGAAGCATAAGGGTCCTATCTGACACCTGCTTAATGTAGACTTCAAGACACGTGGCACTAGCATTTGTGGAAATTATAAACCAGAGTAAAAATCAATAATTAAGACAGAAGAACTGGGCCGTGCTCTTAATTGTTGCGTTTGAGACAACCTTCTCCTTTCCAGTCGTCGCAGTTGTGTTGTATTTCATGATGCCGGTCGTGAACGCGAGCGAAGTCATGGGACCGATGTGCCTTATGCTGCTGATGGGCACCGTTCACTGTCAGATCGTGTCCACCCAGGTCAGCAGACCCTCGGGAGGCAACGGGCTGAGCAGGCGCCGGAGGTGAGCGGGGTGATGGGTCGACTTGTTGGCACAGAGCGTGCGACGGGCAGCTCGTGGTGGAAGTGAACCGGTTAAACATCTGCTATTTTTAAGTAAATATTCACATTTCTAGTTAAATAACACATGGGTATTTTCTGTCTTGCTCGTAAGGGTCTCGTAACCAAGGCAAGTGCTGCAGATTGGCCAGGCTGTGCCAGCTCTGGTTCAGTTGTCAGCTGAGTCCGCTTCCGAAGTGGCTTTTTAAAGCCTTTTTGTGCTGCGGCCGGGGGAGGCCGTTCTGTGCAGAGAGGCACCCCAGGGTTCTGCACACTGGCCGGGTGTCCTGCCTGGCATTGGCCACGGGGAATTGCTGCCAGAACAGGGAAATGATGGCAGAGATGATCAGGGTGGATTCATCGTTACTGGTTTGTGCATGTGGGCGATGTTAATGGTCCATCTACTGCATTTTTAACTGTTTAGTGAATGATTCGGTTTGAACACTGCTATAGTATATTTGCTGGTGGATGTGGGTAGAGTTTGGCCTCTGTTAGATTTCTACAGCAAGCATTTTGTCCATGTGTTGCCTGCTGCATCCCGTGTGAGTGATAGGCTGATGTCCTAGGGGTATGTGCATAGCTTCTGTTAATCCAAAGGAAATTTATGTGGGAATAACCATTCCGTCTGCGTGACTGAAGAAAAATAGCGTTTAAAAAGCTCGTTCAGATCTGATCCAGATCTTTTAAGAAAGACCTAAAAGTAGCTTGCTATGCAAATTTAATTATCCTCTTCTTAAAACCCAGGAAGTTACGGAAATCGGTGGGCGCCGAAGGGAACAGTTGGTCTTCACCTGACACAAACAGTAAAGAGGAGCAGTCTGAATCTGCGTCCGTTCTTAACGTGTTTAGTACGCTGCTCCAGAGGAGGTATGTGACCTTCACTGGGTTTGCTCTGTCTGTAAGGACACGGTCAACTATTTGATATCTGGAAAACGAAGGCGGCATCTGACACCCCCAAAACCTGCCAGGTAGTTTCTTGTGAACGAAGAGCGCTCTTGGTATTGCAGGATCCTGATTCCTCATGAATTTCTACTGTGTCCTCATGAGGACATCTCACCCTGTCCCACGGTGTAGCTAAAACTGAGCATTAGGTGAGTTGCAGGTAGTGGTGGAGGTTATCTTCCTGTATTTGTCAGAGAGATGACCGTGAATGCGTATGCTCAGATTACCTCCCTGTTTCACCTGGTTTCCAGAAGCAATTGGGCCTTCTAGTTGAAGTTGCTTGGATAGTCATCCCACTTTACCACCTTCCTTTTTCTAAAAGTAACTCAAGGAAAAGGAGCATAGATTGTTTGGGATAATATTTCATTGTCTTCTACTGGTTTCTCAGCTGAGTTTCTCAATGAGTTTTCAGCTGACGGGTCCTTTCTCTTGATGAAGATGCTTTGTCTTCTAATTGCTTTTTTTTTTTTTTCAAAAAAATAATAATAAGAAAATTCCCTTGGTTTAGAAGTTGTCAGATATGGTTAAAGTTACAAATGAACCATCGGGTGAGAGTGAAAGCAGATCTTGTCTCTTCAATAGAAGAACACAGCCTGTCAGCAGGAGACAATGATGTATTCCCGTGGCTGTGGTGCTCTGTGTTGTACCTGTGTGGCAAGTGAAGGAGACTGTGATGTTTTTCCTCAAAGAGCTTTTCTCTGGTGCGAAAGCATTTAACTGTATTTTCTCTCAGGAACAGAAGAGTAAAGCTGGTAGCTGAGAAAGGCACTGAGACAGAAACCGGTGTGAACGCCGTGAATCCCAGCGCTAAACACAGACCTGCCAGGGCTGAACACAGGCTCTTCCACTTCAAAGAGAAAAGCAAACTTTCTGATGGGGAAAAGAGCCATCAGGTACCAGCAGGAAAGATCTGCTGGAAATCGTGGATTTCAGTTGATTCTGCACATGCCAAGAGGTGGTTGGTACTTTGTGTGGAAGGTGCTTTACTCTCACTGTGTCTCTAGGGTGACTGCACCAACAGAGGTGGTGTTTCCGAGGAGCTCTCGAGCGAGGAGGACGCTGAAGCGGTGGCACAACGGCTCTTGTTACGCCAGACTGTGGAAGGGGCTTCCAGTGACAACAGCTATGAAGAGAAGAAAAAGAGGCCTCTTGTTTCTCTGAACCAGGCTGTCTCACAGGTACTTAGGTTGAATTTGTGCCCTTTCCCACACGGTTTTTTGCTATGGATAATGAGCTGGTTTTTTCCTTTGGTTTTGGCAGGTCAAGCAAACCCTGAAAGGCGCCAGAGACTCTGATAGTGTCGTGGAATCGGAACTAGAATCCACATTATATAGTCAGGTGTGGCCAGAAATTCAAGAGGCAGAGCTTTACCGAGCCCGGCCGGTGCAGGGGCATCCCCCCCATCAGAACAGACCATTTTGAGTGGGCTGTGGCCTCCTGCCCTGCCCGATCCCAGCTCCTTTCGTGGCTCACAGTTGTGAGTGTGCTGCTGTCTAAGCAAAACCAAACCAAGATCGCTCTGTTGGCAGCACAGTACGGTCCAAGCTGCCTCTAGTTGCTCGTGTTGCATTGCTGCAGTTGCTGTTGTGGTTTGGGAGGCAGCACTGTGTTGATATGCTGATAAAGTTTGATTTTTAAAAGGAAGAAATAAATCTATTCTGTGATATGTACCCATTTACTTTATTACTTTGTTTATCTTGCTTCCTGCAACTCCTCCCACCTGAAAATAAAATAGGAATAGAAATAAAATATATGAATATCAGATGATAAAGATAAAAATCTATAAATAAATATAAAATAGAAATTAAATATTAAAATCCATGATGCGAAGGCTAGGAAATGTTAGATTTATTTTATATTTATTTACATTGTTATATTTGTTGTATTTATTACAACGAGTCAGTCCATTTTTATTTTGTGAGGTTGGGAATAGAGGTGGGGAACTTACGCTGCCCGTGCCTTCCCGTGTGGAAACGCTGGTTGCAAAAACTGCCACCGAGTAAGGCTGTCTCCACCAGTTCACCAGTTCACCTGCTGTGGGTGTGACTGGGAGTTCCCAGCTGCCCTGGGAGGGGGGGAGGAGGAGGCTCTGCAAACTGGCCCTGTACATTTTGCTGCTCTTCAAAGGACTCGAGGTCCTGCATCAGTGCGGGCTCCCGGAGCTGCAGCGTGGCCCGGAGGGACTCGGAGAGCACTCGCCAGGACTCGGAGACGGAAGACATGCTGTGGGATGATCTGCTGCACGGGCCCGAGTGCCGCTCCTCCTGCACCAGCGACAGCGAGGACACCGCTGTCCGAGGCACCAGGCGGGATCTGAAGGAAGATGTTTTCCAGCAGGTTTGTTGGTCCCGTAGCTGAGGGATATGAACGATCCCACCCACCCCCCCACCTGCCCAAATGCACCAAAGACAGCTCTGGGTGCTGCTGGTGTAACGGGAGCGACCTAACACGGGGTGAGCTCCTTCTGTCAACTGTGCTCGTCGCACAGAAGCCTGGAGTGATCCAGCTGGTATCAGTGAGCAACTCCTTCCTCCCTGCCACTATGAGCTGGACCACTGCTCACCTCCTATTTCTCCCACAGACAAATTTGGAATCCCCCCCCCTCCATCTAAATGCTTTCCAGGAAAAAGCATTCATAGCAGGACAGAAACTGGTGATGCACCTCTTGCCTTTTCTCTTTTACAGAACCACTTGTTCTGGCTGCAGAATACAAGTCCAGCATCTGCAAAAGTGAGTGCACTGATCTGGGAAGGGAACGACTGCAAGAAGGTGGACATGTCCGTGCTGGAGATCAGTGGGATAATCATGAGCAGGGTAAGAGGGTTCCCTCATGCTTTAAAAAAAAATACCACCAAAACCCCCCCTGAAAACAGCCATATGTGTAAATAGGATGTGCAGTATAAAACTGGTCCTTCCTCAGCTGCAAATACAGTTGTCCCAAATGGTCTTACTTAAAAACTGCATAACCCAAGATTTTGGAGGTCCTGTTGAAGACTGATGGGTGCTGGCTTGCTGGCTGTGTCTCTGCAGTCTGATGAAGGTGGTGGTTTCATTCTTTATTGGCTGATGGTTGTTGGATTTGGACCGAAATGGTGAAATTGTTTTGGGCCCTGTCCTTTGAAGGGAAAGGGAACTGAATGCTTGATTGAAGTAGTGCTGCCACCACAGCTTGCCTTTTCCTTCACACAAAAACCAGGTAATCATCCCGTTTTTGTTCCTGCTTGCCAGGTTAACACCTACCAGCAAGGAGTGGGGTATCAGATGCTGGGGAACATCATCACCATTGGCTTAGCGTTCCTGCCGTTCCTCTACAGGCTCTTCCGCACAGATAACCTGGAGCAGCTCTGCTCCATTTCTCTGAAGGAGCTTTTGCACATCTTCTGTGGAGCACCTGCCAGCATCCCTGTCATCATTTTGTCTGGGATCAACTTCCTGGAAAGACTTTGCTTAACCTGGATGTTTTTCTTCATGATGTGCGTCGCCGAGCGAACGTACAAACAGGTGGGTTTAGAGGGGCTGCACCCTGGGGCAGGTGTCCTACCAAACCATGCTGCCTGTCGCAGAAGGCACTGCCCAGAAACTCGTGTCTGAGCTGGCTGGAGTGTCACAGCTGGGGAGATGCCCAACCTTCAGCAGGGGAGGCTGGTGAGACTCGTACTTATCCGTCACAAGCTTCAACCTGTCACTGTCTTTCCTGACCCCTGCCCCAAGGGGAAGAAAAGAACCTTTTACCATCTGACAGTGTGGAGCTGCTTGGGCAGCAGAGGAACCCTGGGGAGTTGTCCTGTTCTAAGATGGGGCGTTGGGGAGTTGGCTGCGGCACGTTCAGCTCCGTCACGACTGTGGGCAGGAAGCAGCTCTGCCGAAGCTGCTGTAGATGTTGCGTGGGCAGCAGCGTGGTGGTAGCCACTGGGGCAGCCAGAGCTCTGGGTCTGAGCCTCCGTGGCAGCAGCTCCTCTGCCACACACAAGGTGACCACCGTCACTTACCCAAGAGGGGGCACCAAGGTACCCCACTGGGCTGTCCCCGGTGCCATGTGGCATCCTGCTTGTCCTGCCAGCTACCCCTGAGTCCCAACCAGTCTTTTGCCTTAGACTAATTTCCGTTTGTGTCTGTATGTTTTTGGTTTTAATTTGCAGAGATTTTTGTTTGCCAAGCTTTTTAGTCACATTACATCAGCTCGGAAAGCCAGGAAATACGAAATTCCTCACTTCAGACTCAAGAAGGTAGAAAACATTAAGATCTGGTTATCCCTTCGTTCCTATCTGAAGGTGAGTTCTGGTCCCAGCCTGGTTACTGCAGGGGCTGTAACAGCATCTCCAGGTACACAAACTTTCTGAGGCTGCTGAACAGCAACAGCCTGGGGGGGGGAAGCTCTGACTTCAGAGCTCTGCTGCCCAACCTTAGCCCTGACCGTGGTTTGTTCCGCAGAGACGCGGCCCCCAGCGATCTGTGGACGTTGTGGTGTCGTCCATCTTCCTCCTGGCCCTTTCAATTGCTTTCATTTGCTGTGCACAGGTGAGATTCTTGACTTGGTTTTTTATAGAAGAAGCAGGGGGAAAATGCCCCAACTGCCAGAGGCTTTTCTTTTGCCAACCTACAAAGTGTTTGAACTGTAGCGGTTTGTCCCTAGAGCGGGGAGTGGTTCCCAGTTTTTAAGAGCTTTGTGAGGATTAGTTGGTAGCAGATCTTGGTGTTGGCAGAGGAAGGGCTGGGGTTTTGTAATCGTCAAGAAAATTTCAGGGCATAAGCTTTTGTGCCCCAAGGAAAGGAGCCTTGGCCTGAGTACCTGAAGTGCCCCCAGGTCGTTGTCTCTAGAGGGCTGAAGTCTTCTCCAGCCGCTGTTGTTGCCACTCCTGGTGCAGCCTGGCTGGGGTGGCCTGGGGCAGCCCCTGGGACAAGCACACAGGAAAGGAAAAGCACTTTACTGCCCATTAATTGGGAAGAGAAAGAACAAGTGGAAAGGAGAAAAAAATCAAATTCCAAGCTGAAGCCAGGATAAAAGCAGCCCTTGAGCCCAGTGACGTGCATGAATTACACTGCAAGGGGGAACTGTCCCTGGCTGTAGAGTGGGGATGCCTGTTCCGTGAGGAGCGAGGGCAACACACTTCTCCCATCAACAAGCACGTTACTTCTTACTGACATTGGCACTCTCTGTTTTTTTTCTCAATACAGGTTCTTAAAGGTCACAAAACATTTCTGAATGCAGCTTACAACTGGGAGTTCCTCATCTGGGAGGCAGCACTTCTCCTCTTTTTACTACGTCTGGCATCTTTGGGCTCTGAAACCAACAAGAAATACAGCAATATTTCAATCTTGCTCACTGAGCAGGTATCTCCATTTAGCTTATTCTCCCTTTGCCTTCGTGGCTTGTTTGGATACAATTATTGTGTTTCAAACCATCTTAAAAATACTGGAATCAAGTTTTACAATTCAGAAATGAACCCTGGTGCTGGACAGATGGCAACAAGACACGGGCTGGGGAGGGACAAGCTGTTAAACATTTCACCAGACTCAGATTCTAACATTCTAGATTATTTTTGTCTCAGGATTAACATGTTAGCCATGTCAATCAGAAAAAGAACGTTATCACTGCTAAATTCCTTTCTGTGGATGCATCACTTCAGGAGCTACAGTAGACTGTAAAAAAATCCCTCCTGCTTCCCTTACTTATAAATTAGCTGGGGGGGGGGGTAGTGGTGGAATATTAACATCTGCTCCGTCCTGTCTCTGTCACAGATAAACTTATACCTAAAGATGGAGAAGAAGCCAAACAAGAAGGAACAGCTCTCGCTAGTAAACAATGTTTTGAAACTGTCTACAAAGCTGCTGAAGGTGAGTGAGCCTCCCCGGAGCTGCGCGGCAGCAGCGACCAACGCCAGCGGCCCGGGCTCGTCTCTCCCTTGGTTCTGTGCTCCTGTAGCTACGGCCCAGGACCAAGCAACACAAGAGCAGTGTGGCTAATTAGTGCTGCGAGCATTTGATGAGTAGCAGCTCCCCACACCTCAGCTGAGAGGAGAGGCTCGTGTGAGCACAGCACCTTTCCCTCCTGCGCCAATCCCATCTTCCTGCAGCAGCTTCCCTGGTGAAGCTTGCTCACAGTAGCAGAGCAGATACATGGAAGAGCAAGAGCAGCCCAAGTGTCACATAAATTAGTCTAGACAAACTCTACAGCCTGTGTCAAGCTCTTGTTATGCAGCTCAGTGTTGCTCCAAAGGAGATTTTTCAGACTCAGCGTGGCTGTTGGGAAGCATCTGTGAGCTCAGCGGCCTGAAGCAGAGTGGGAATTTCTGCACGTACATTTCAGGCCAGAGGGGCATTGCTCGGTCAGCAGAGCCTGCCAGGGAACCAGCACCAAGGTAAAAGTCAGAGGATTAACTGCTTCTGGGGTGGATGAACACTAATGGACTTCTTTTCTCCTTTCATGGCAGGAATTAGATACTCCCTTTAGGCTGTACGGGCTGACCATGAATCCACTGATCTACAATATAACACGTGTCGTGATACTCTCCGCTGTCTCCGGTGTTATAAGTGATCTTCTGGGATTCAATATCAGAGTAAGTGCAACTCCCACACAAACTAACAGGAAGCATCTTGCAGGGACCACTTCTGTACCACTGGAAAATTCTCCCACCCGCGCAGAAAGGGTGTGGGTTTGAATCGGGCTCCTCTACCTGGTGCTTCAGAGGGCAGACCACGACTGAATTGCCATCTCCCTGAGCCCCTTGTGGGGGGAAGGACAGGGCTGATTTAACATTTCGGTCCTGTTCAGGTGCCCACATAAAGCTGTCGGTCAGAATCCAGGCTCTTTCCCTTTGGTATGAAGCCAGAGTCCTCCTGTGTCTCACATGGAGACTGGAGCTGGCTGAGCAGAGCATTCAGTGCAGGATGGGCAAAGGGGACTGAGTCTTACCTGTAGATGATGAGCACTCAGAGCCATGGCTTCCAGGCCACACTCACTCCCAGTTTCTCTTTTCAGTTATGGAAAATCAAACCATGACCTGGCCAAACACCGCTGCTCAGCCCTCTCCACCAGAAGACAGACCAGAGAAATAAACAGTAGCTCGGCCAAAAAGCAGAGGTGCTCTCCAACTCCAGCAAGCTGTAATTAGGATTTTTCAGACCAGATTCTCAGTTCTCCCTCTGCTTTACTCTTCTACAACATCCAGACTAAACTGGTCTAACTGGTGCCAGCCTGGGGTGTGCACGCAGCAAAAGCAGATTCTCGGGGCCAAACACCAGCGCCCGGCACCGGGAGCAGCCGGGGCCACCCGCAGACAGCACGGGGCATCCAACGCCCAGAGCCCCCGGAGCTGGGCCGGGCGGGACGCTGACACCGAGCGTGCTCCAGGAGCCTGTGTCTGTCACAGCCCCATCCTCGGACACGTGAAGCATCTCTTGGTCCATCATCCTCGGTCCATCATCCTCGGCCCATCAGCATCGCCCAGAGCGCTCGGGAGCTGCTCTCGACCCCTTCCCTTCCTGCCCACCCCAGGCTCCAGCGACTCCGCGCTGCAGCGTTGCCTGACAGGTGGCAAAGGCCTCTTCCCCCCTTCCCAGCACGGATCAGTGTTTAGAGAGGGCAGAAGGAGAGAAAACAAAACGTTTTAAAGGCATCTAGTAAACTTAGGGTTTTTCCTTAACTGACTCTGCTATCTTGTATTTATTGGTAATGAAAAGAGCGAAAACCGAGGAACTTTTCATAGCTTCATTCTTTCACAGAAGAGGGAAGGTGGCGTAAGAATTTTTGGTAGTAAATTGTTTACAGCTATTTTCTGTACAAGGAAAAGTTGTAAGATGTAAAAGGAGATGACAATTTTCTATATCAAAATGTACAAATAAACCTGCAGTACAAGTATTTCATCCGTACCAGCTGTCGCTACCGGGCTCGGTGATGCTTTCGTCCCTTTGTTGAGCATTTGTTATTTGAACAGGGAGTCGGGGAAACCTGCAATAAGAAATCACATTTCTTTTCCAGAGGAGTTTTATGTTTTGGGGCAAAACCTGGGTGACAGATGGAGCTGTAGGAAGGATCACGCCACTGAAGAGTCAGCGAAGAACCGATTTTATACAGCGCAGAACCAACAGGCCATGAACAGGAGTTTCTTTTTAATATCTATATAAAAAATAATGAGCGATTTACAGGTCTCTCTCTAGTCAGAACCTCAGGAGTATGTATAAAGGTGCTGTACAATATATAAACATTTACACCCAGTACATCCATACGTTGCTTCGCATTCCAAGGCCGCGTTGCTAAGTCGTCGATAGGGTTAAGTACAGACACGAGTTCTAGGGGAGGAGGAATCACACACTGGTAAGACACTAAATCAGGTCACGTTAACATACAGAAAAAATACAGGGGGAGCCGAGGGCGGGGAAATAATTTCAGTGGTGCTAGTTCATCTTTGTATTCAACGTCTGAATTTGTCACTGTACTCAGTGGTCAGGGCAAGTGCACACAACAGAAACCAGACTCTCCTGGTAGGAACACACGGGCGGTATCTACAGAGGCTACTTCAAGGTATTAAATATTTTCACAGTCATACTCCGCAGAGGGAGTAGTTGGAGGTGTGATGCTACCGGCAAATCTCGCTGGCTCACCCCGTGTCGAGCAGCAGAGCACAGTTCAGAGCTGCTTTAAAGCCTGTGTCATTGTCAAAGTCTTTGTTTAAAAAGCTGTTTGGGTGGTTACCTTACTCCTGGAGAATTCAACTCGCAACTGATTAACTGTGCTTCAGTGAGCTCTAAAACATTACATGTTTCAGAGCCAAAAAGGAGAAATTCACTCATTCTCTCTCAAACAGCAAAACCCTATTAGTTTGAATTTTAACACGAGTAAATGAAGCTTGACCTTTCCCACTTCTTCCTCCTTCTGCAAACTGGACCTTTCACCCACTTCTTCCCAGTCATTAAAAACCCAACATGTCAGGAAATCGTCACTAAAACTATGAATAAAATAAACCCCTTCATTTATGCAGCCTGCTGCTCATTCCTACAGCTGTAGGACGATGTGGCTGCAGCTTATGGTGGCAACATTCCTCTTTAAAAATATACATTCTAGCTCAGACTGTAGTTATCAAGGTCTCACGTTCCCTGTACATCATCCTGTTCAGGACTCTTGGATCACACATTCAATTTAAAATCAGGGAGCCTTCAACCCCAGACAGCCAAGAACTTTTAAGACGCTACGCTGGCCGTTGGTTCTTGTCCTAACGGTCAGTTGTTCTCTCCCCAGAGAGAAAAAGTCCAATTCCTAATTAGCATTAGATAATTGAAGGTGGGACTTGAGAACACAGCACCTCCAAGGAGGCTGAAAATACAGGAGCTGATCCTGGCACAGAGCGCTGTGGGTGACGGAGCACCACCCTTAACTCCAAAGGGATTCCGTTACTAACAGAACTCAGACTTCTCCCTTTCCAGGTGGATGTTTGCCATCAGTTGGTAGGAGCATCCTTGAGGATTGAGAAAACAAAGCAGATTTGCCGTGTCCATAAAAATCAAAGTTACAAAAACATTAAGTCAAACACAATTTTTATCTACACGGTTTTGTCTAAGGTAGAAAAATTTAAGAAAACCCCATCAGTTGAGCACATCAGTGGCTCATTTGCTGCCCTGCAACTGATAGAACCAACTCACCCACCTCCCTGCTGAACCAGTAAGGACGTGGGTATCGCCTGATGTAAACGTGCAACGTGCTCTGGAGAAAATACCCATTTCAGACAAAACCCGGCCTTTGCTGGGACTGGAACACATGAGAGAAGGATCAGAGCGACTGGACACAGCAGGTCGCTTGGCACAAGAACAAGAAGTGAGTCGTGATCACATTGGCAGCACAGGCATTAAATAATTTTGTCCAGGAACTCACAACACTCTGGGGAAGCCGAAGCAGTGCAACGTTGGGAGCAGCAGGACACGGGGACAGCAGCTTATGGAGGAGGTTCACTGAAGCAATCCAAAAAGGTCCTTCATGCAGCATAGATAATTTAAGAATGAATCACTTTCCACCCTCTAACCAGTTTCTGGAAAAAAAAACCCGACAACTTTGTGAAAAGAAACAATGCTTTTAAATGGCCATTATTAGAAATCTGATTAAAATGTGTTCTAAAAAAAAGCATCAGTCAAACCCGTTTTTCAGCCACACCTGCTGCTTGGGTGACTTTACATGCACTTGGTACCCTCCAAGGTCCAGGAGTTATCGGTGTTTTCTTGACCGGAGAACTGTTCTCAGATTTGGAAATTCCATCGTCTTTGGTTTCGTCGGGCAGCTTGACATGTCTGTCTCCGTGCTGTCTGTTCAGCAGAACAGTCTCCTGTGTTTCCAGCCTTCTTTGTTTCTCCATGGAAAGCAACGGAATATTGGAAAGACTGGAAGCTTTGAATCTGCTGGAACTTGGCTCTCCAGACTTAGACTTCTTTGTTTTTTCGTCTTCAGATGCGTTTCTCCTGGAGTCACTGAACAGAAGATGATTCTCATCAAATGCTGCACGTTGTCGTTCTGGAGACCACCCTTCCATCCTTCCAGAAGTTTTCTGCTTTGTCTCTTTCCTGGTGACTCCCATTTTACCATTTCCACCTCTCAGTTGCTCAACAGTCATCTTATCAGCACCGGTTGGTTGGTCTCGATATTCCTGCAACCTGCCTGAACCTACCGCTTCTCCGGTTCCTTGCTTACCGAGATGCTTTTGGGGACTGGCAGCCCTTCCTTGATTTCCACCAGAACACTCTTTTCTGTTGCTGTTGTTCATCCCTGTTTCTGTGGGTTTACTCTCACTCCTGCTGGAACTGTCAGGTGTATGTGCCGGATTGCTGGAGGTTTTTTCAGGATCCCCCTTCCTGGGGCTGTGTCCCTCCGCAGCCGCTAACCTCTCTGGGCTTGCAGATCTGTCTCTTCTGGTCCTTAATTCCAAACTGCCTTTTGTGATTTCAAACCCAGGACTGGAGGGACATTCCCATCTGTTCTTTGCCCTCCGGGGAGAAGACTGAGGCTTCATCTCGAACTGGTTTTCAGTTAAAGTGCTTATCTTTTCAGGCACAGTGTTCTTTGCTTGTTCCAGTTTCTCAGACAGCTGAACTCTTGTTAAAGCTTCTCCTGGTACTGGTAAATAACACACGTCAGATGGGGAAGCAGAATGTGAAGATGAAGAGAACGGTGACTGTTCTTCATATATTACATTTGATGAAGATGGATTATAACTATCCCAATCACCTGGAAATGAACAGGGAGAGATTTGACTAAATGCCTAAAAGAAGAAAATATTTACAAATCACTAAATATTTTAGAAACATGCACACTACTGAGCTTCCAGAATGGTGGAGGAAATCTGTTTAAAAAAGACTATGTAGTGGCACCATCTCAGTCTTACTGTAGCCATTTTCTATAGTGCATCATTCTACAAGCATAAGGATGTGAATTTGGAACAGAACTGGTGCTTCAAATGCTGGCGTGGTCTCTGGGGCCTGACACGCTCTTGTATCAGCAGGACTTTAGACCCTACACAGCACAACTGTGAAACAGAAAGTCCCTGGCCTACGTTATTTAATACAAGAAAACCAAATGAACTGAAACTGTTATGCTAAAAGAAAACTGAGAACAGCGAAAAGTCGGGGTTATTCATAGCTTTGGGCTTTAATAACAGGAAGAGATGAAACACGAGACATGCAGATTTACCAAGTCTTTAAGGAAAAACCAAGAAAAGCACGGAAAGCCCTTAATGTTGTTCAGGTTTCACGTAGGGACACAGACTGGAAGGAGCCAAACCTGAAGGAGGAAGAGAAAAAGCCCAGAACTACATACCAAAAATCACAGAGAACAGCAAGCGAGATTTCAATCGGAAATGCGTGATTAACAGTGAGACGAGAGGCAACAACACCCTTCCCCTCTCCACCCTCGCCGAGCTAATCTAAGTTTAACATCACCTCAGACCCCACTTTGGAGAGGGGACTGGACCAGATGGTCTCCAGAGGTTCCTTCAGACTCTCCTGTTTTCTACCCCAGACTGAGGAGATTTCTGTGAGCAAGGCCCCGGGGTGACTCCAGGGCAGCGCTGCAGGACACGCTCCGCTCATCGCTGTGGTGAGCACACCAGGCTGAGCAGTGTTAGTGAGGGGAGAGCTGGAGGTGTCCTCACCCTGCCTCCCTCTCAGCTACCTTCTAAATGTGGATTTTCAAGAGGACTTCCAGAGAAGCCCATCAGAAAACAAGGACGACTGTAATTAACCTTCACCCTTAACGACAAGGTGTGAGGCAAACCCAGCCAGAATCCAGCAGGGTGGCACAGAACAGATGCAGATGGGCTGCTGATTCCCTGGTTTCACCGTGCTGTGCAGGTTGGAACAGTAAGATGTTAAGTCTCGTCTTCCCTGGAGGAAGAGCTCTCCGGAGGAAAGGAAAGGGGAGAAAGTTCTGAGCAGATCCTATCCCCTGAGTGGAAGCCAGATGCTGCCTGTAAATAACTGAACACAACCAACACCTCGGTAGTTCAAACTGAGTTTTAGAATTTTCAAAGGATAAGCTTCAGGGTTGGTGGCTGTTATTGAAAAGCTCCTCGCTGGGAAAAGCCACCCTTCAATTAGAGAAGTTACCATCAGCATCTTGGTGTCTGCATCAAGGGTTAAGAGACTAAAACGTGTGCGGAGAGAACGTGTTCTGTGCTTCAAAATACATCCACAGCTCCAAGTCTTTCTGCTTTTTAGTTTCGGAGCATTTCCCGAGTCAGACTCAGAATCAACAGCTCCATGCTCTGTAGCTGAACATGGAGCTCCTGCAAGTGTTTGCTTTCCTGTCCCTGCTCTCCCCCTGCCCCCCAAAAAAGTTGTGCTTTCCTGTTGTAGAGGAGAAATCACACCTCTAAACAATCAATCCTCTCTGGGAGCAGAGCTGCCTCTCCCTCTGCCTTCTGAAGTTCTGGCTTTGAAAAACAAAGCATTCTGTAATTTAGAAGGCTCAAGTGAAGAGGTTCTGTACAGAAATCATACTCTCAGCAATACAGGTATTTTGAACTGAGAGAATTTCAATTTAAATTAAAAGGCAATCAGCGTTAATTACCACGCTTGTACAGGAAAATTTGATTAGTTTTGACAGAGCTGAGAAACTTACTACAATTACAAATAGGTGATAATTTCAGCCTGCGTAATGTTCCTGGGTGCTTGTCATGGGTTAGTTTTACCAAAAATATTCTTTGTATTTTAAAGTAAATATGAACACCTGCAGAGCTGACAAAAAGGGAACCGTTAACTGTTGCAGTGAACAACCAGTTCCCTCTCAGACTGCACCCCTCTGCCTGGCACCCTCAGAACAGGACAGCACTGGAGCTGACGTACTGTGATCTGGTATCAAGCCAGTCCCTGGTCTCAGCAGCAGCAAAACTTTGTTCCCTCCAGCCTGAATCAGCTCAATGGCTCGCGTGTGAGTGATTCCCTGGGTGGGTTCTCCGTTGATTTCAACAATCTGGTCACCAACCTGATGAGGAAAGAGCAACCAGGTTAGTCTTTGTGAGTCTCCGACACCGTAAATTATTTTCTGGTTTAGAAAGAGGAAAAAAAAACCAGAGGCAGATGCTTCTCTTCCTTCACGTGCTAAAATCCACTCAGCCACTGATCACCACAACACAACGCAGCCGTCCAAAGCTCTTCACACAGGTCTTTTCTCAGCCAGCTCAAGATCTTGAGTTACTTAAACACACCCTCCATTTACTAACAAGCGATGAGACAGATGCAGCCATGGGCTTGGATTATTTCCAGTCTGGATCACTGGACAGAGGGAGGTTATGGATGAACACACCAAACCTCCAGCATGTGCCTGCTGAAGCCAGGTGGCTAACACGGGCACGTGGTGCAGAGCTCGATGTGACCGTGGCACAAGGGGTTCTATGTAAGGAAGGGATTTTTTCATGCCAGGAAGGAGAGATCACCACTATGCACTTGTCAGTACTAAGGTTCCTGAGGACAATTAGTGACTTACAGAGGTACTGGGCAGGTAACTGCAGTTCACACTGTGCAGGCTCCTGGGAGGGGTTGGAACATCACCCCCAGAATGGGCCAGGAGACCTGTTCTGCAGTGCAGGGATCAGCCAATCGATGTCACTAGTGCAGAGAATGAGCACTTCGGAGAGACCGCCTGGGCTCTGGCAGATAACCTGTCTCTGCCAAAGCAGGTCACTGGCTGGTTGCTCATCAGACAGGACAGGACACTCCACACCACTGACGTGCCTCCCATCAGGTTCCACTGACATCAACTGGGTGAGAAATTCCTCTTTCTTGTTTTAAAGTACAGCCAGAAAATCACACCATTTTCCAACTGAGGAGGGAGAAACTGAGTGACACTGAAACTGTGAAGAACCTCAGGCCGGGCGAGCGCAGCCCCTCTGTTCTCTGAGCTGCTGGGACCCAGCACTGGTGGCCCTGCTCCTCCACAGGGTTCCTCCAATGGGGTTCCCATTCCCCACGGGACACGACCCCCCCATCGTCGCAGCGAACACGTCCCCTGCACAGCTCAGTGCTCGGAGCCACGTGGTGGGAGGGGGCTTTGGGCAGGACTGCTGAAGACCGTGGTCTGCAGGGAAGGTTGATGTGAGGGAGCTGGAGGACGTGCAGCTGAGTCTCACTGTCCCAGTCCCCCCAGTAAGCCAAGCCCTGCCTGGGTGCTGGTTGTCTACGCGAAGCAGAGCAGTCAGCTGGGGACCGTGTGGTTGCTCTGGAGGGCAGGTCCACAGAAAACAGCAGTACTGAACACGACACTCGTGCGGTCTCTCAAGCATGAGGGAAAAAACCCTAATTACCGTAAAGAACAGGATAATAGAAGTTAATACTCAGAATTCCACATGCAATTAAACCCCAGAGGAACCCCAGCAAGTATCTGTGCCAGCCCTGCTCTGCGAACTCGGGCACAAACGGAGGCAGAGCCGCGTGCCCGTGGCCACGCGCACCGGGAAGCACCAGCACCTCACGGGCACCCGGCTCAGCCTCCTGCTCCAGCCTCTGAAAATCACCGATTCTCATGTGCCACCATACCCATATATCCTGCTCTGGCTACAACATCTGACACTGAATTCCTTACACAAACCTAAGAGTTAACATGCTAACATTTGAAAGAGAAGTTTGGCTTCTACCTTCGACCCCCGCGCAGAGTGGCAGCAGCACAACGCCCAGACAAACACGCCGTGCAAAGGCACCCACTTGGACTGATTCTCCTCTCAGCGTTTTGATCCAGTGGGAAATATCTTGTCTGGGCTCCTAAAGGATCCCGAGTGGCTGCTGCTCACACCCTGGGACACAGGTCTTATTGTCACAGAAGCACAGAATGGTATGGGTTGGAAGGGACCTCGTAAGATCATCGAGTCCAACCCCCTGCCAGAGCAGGGTCACCTACAGCAGGTCCCACAGGAGCAGATCCAGGGGGGTTTGAAAGTCTCCAGAGAAGGAGACCCCACGACCCCCCTGGGCAGCCTGGGCCAGGCTCTGGCACCCTCACCGTGGAAAAGTTTCTCCTTATGTTCACGTGGAGCCTCCCAGGTTCCAGCTTGAGCCCCTTGCCCTGTCACTGGAGGTCACTGAGCAGAGCCTGGCTCCATCCTCCTGACACTCACCCTTCACATGTTTATAACCATGAATGAGGTCACCCCTCAGCCTCTTCATCTCCGAGCTCCAGAGCCCCAGCTCCCTCAGCCTTTCCTCAGCAGGGAGATTCTCCACTCCCTTCAGCATCTCTGTGGCTCCACGCTGGGCTCTTTGGAGCAGCTGTCCCTTGGCAGGGACAGTCCCTCTGGGATGGGCAGAGTGGTTGATGGGTTCCTCCCACCCCAGGCTCTGCCGTGGCACTGGCTGGCACCGTGCACAGCACCAGGGAAGGGGCTGTGCTGCCGAAGCTGCTCGGCCTCCTGGGACCGTGCGCTCACGAGAGAACAAAGCTTGCTGCCACCAAAAGTGAGTTAATGTGTCAAAAGGCCAACTTGATCAACAAATTAATTAGAGAAGACACACTCACGTGTACTCTCCCGTCTTTGACCGCTGGCCCATCTTCAGCAAGCCGCAGGATGAACAAGCCCATGTTGTACTCCTTTCCTCCTCGAAGGCTGAACCCAAATCCTCGAGGGCCCCTCTCCAACTCTACTGGGAAACAGCCAGGATTCTGTGTGGGGAGTCACAGGGAAAAAAGAGATTAGGAACTGTAGGCAGATATAAACATTTGGGGTTTTTTTTTCCCCTGGAAAAATGCTTCCTGCATTTCTATATTTAAACAATTTAAACTGAATTCATACACAGCCAAGTGTAACGGTTTCATTCCGAGTCTAAACACACAAAACACGTTTCCTTCTAAGTTTTAGATAGGCAGAAAATTTCCTTAAGCAACTTTGCCAAAGGGGCTGCAGTAGCCCCTTTTGAGCAAACATTTGCTGTTTCTTCTGCCATTATCACGAGTGTTCAACCACGCTACGGAGATAAGAAAACTGAAAACATTTGCCACAATGTTCTTGGAACCACGGCATCATTGTGACTCCTCGGTGCGTTTTTATACGCAGTTTTTCTGACAGGGAAACGTTTTGTTGTTCTGTCTGTGGCAAAGCCACCACGGTGCCCTCGATAACCAAAGGAGTATTGTGCTTGTCTTGATGGTTGAGAATTTTGCTCGAGTCTGCAGCCCCTGGCTGGCTGCCCATACCTGGGAATGACGGCTACCACCAGCGTCAGACTGTGTCAAGTGCTTATGCTCGGGCCAGGAAAGCCTGTAATTATTTGCAACTTCTTTTCCAGCTTCACCTTCCGTAGCTCCCCTACACAGAGGCAAAAGGATGCAGATGTTACCTTTGCATCAACAACCCCCCGGGTTGAGCTTTTCTGGCCGTTCTCAGTTCCTTCTGCCAAAGCCAAAGCTCTGTACCTGTCGGTGCCAGGAGGGTTGATCTGTGCTGATCCCAGCGGCCGGTGCTGCGGAGCCGGGCTCTGCCTGGCGGAGTTTGTTCCCGAAGGAGGACCACGGTGTTCTAAGAAAGTCAAACAAAACTGGCAATCAGGGAGAACTTTCCAAGTATAAAGCCAGGCACAGGCACCACCAGACCCCCAGCGACCATCACCAGTCTTAAGCTGAGCTGGGCCCACCGCAGTCACGAGGTGGAGAGAGCTTTCCAAGCCCTAACACCATAAGCCAGGAACCCAAGTGAAGCTCATTGGTTCCACAGAATAAACTCCTAGGAATTTTATTCTTAACCTACAATGCTTTTTCCTCAGGAAAAAACTATGTGAACAGAAGGGTTTTAGACTGTCTGCAAGTTGATAAAGAGCAGAAGGGACAAGGGATATTTAAACCCGTGAAGCTGGTTTGGCCATTCAATATACTAAAATTCTGTGAGAGGGGAAGAGTAATGTCTATTTGAGAAAGGCAGCAGAATGAGGATCTGCAGGGACAGTGAGGATGCAGAGGTGAGCACCGTACAGCAGAGGGAAACTCAACTCATTCAAGGCACAATGGAGAATTACGAAGGTTATGAACAGGTCCTGCGACCACACTGGAAGGATGCGCTCACTGACAGGTCAGCAACAAGACTTTTCAAGCGTTTTGCCTTCTCCCAAATCTTTTACAGTATCTTATGGTTATTTTCCCTTCCACGCAAAATCCAGTGACTGTGCATTTTTCAGTAAATCCAGAGCATTTATGAAAAACACATTTCAGGATAGAAAAACCTCTCTGTCACTTAAAAGCAACGAGCCGTAGTCTATGCAAAAAACTGTCTCTTAGCTACAACCTGAAACGACAAGCAGTGGCCCAAGATGAACTTCTGTGATGAACTATAAACTGATAAAACTCCTCTTCCTTATAAGGGTAAAAAAAACCCATCCCAAGCACCCAGACTAGAGATGCTCCAGTGCTCGATCAGGTGCATCTCCTCACTGCATTTCTCAGTGAAGAACAGACCCCAGTAAACAGACAAAGTGCTCGAGCACCTTAGGGAAGGAAAATGTAACGCCTGTGACTGGGCTGAATCCAGGTATGTGAGACCTCCCAGGTCCTTCCCAGGACTGCCTGGTGCTATTGCTGTGATGTGCCTTAAAGAGGGGTTTTTTTTTTTTTCCTCTCGAGACAAAATGTCAACTTTTCCTCCTGGTTTATACTCAGAGTTTTAATTTAGAAGCACAGGCACGAAAAATGCCATCTGTTTGTGCAAATTCTCCAGTCTTCCCTCAGCCTGCTCGCTTGTGTTTCCAGCTAATGCATGACAAAAGCTGACAGGCTCCTGCTTTTGTGAAAAATGCTAAAGAATGTCTTCTGGCGCATGCAGAGGAATTCATTTATTGGTATGAAAAGCGAAGATCACACGTGTGTGACAGCTGGGAGGGGAGGGAAGGGGCACAAGGCAGGGTTTTTGTCGCCAGTCTCGGAGGACGGTGCTGGAGATGATGCACTGAGATCAGCACACTGTTGGGGTTTGTGCTTTGTGATGCTGAACAGCTTCTGGCAAAACGGGCATTTTTCTCTTTGGAGCTGCATCCTGCATCTCCCTCAGTGTGAGCCACCTCTGTGAAGCTCAGCTCCTTCCACAACCCAGTGGGGAAAGGCCTGAAGCCCTGACTAACCCACATCGGTGGGACTCTGCTGTATGGAGGGTTACACTCTGAGCTAAATCAACAATTTTCAAGTGGTGATATGTTCCCATTTTGGTGGAACACGTTCTGCTTCTCTCTCCTACAGTGTCACAAAATTCTCTACATCTGAAACACACCAACTCCAGCTCCTCTGACTGCTCTCTTCAGTCTACTTTTATCACCTCCTACTGACCTTTTTCCCCCCTCTCTTTGTTGATTCTCCTCAGGTTCTTGTTTTATCTCTACAATTTGGCTCCAAAGCTGCAACTGAGGAAGTGAGAAAAGCTCCTACACAGAGTCCAAGTTAAGGTCATGCATAAATAAGGGGACAACAAAAGGTTATAATCAGAAAGCTTATTTTGAAAACAAAGCTGATTAAGAGCCCCAGAGAAACATGGAATGCTTCGGTTGCGTTATAAACATGGTCCTGGGCAACTGCTTTGAGGTGTGTCCCTTCAAACTGGAATGAAATAGATTTGATAAAAATTAAAATCTTAATAGAAAAAGAACAATTTACAGAAGTCTCCCTGCTTCAAGCAAAAGGAAAACGAAGCCTTTGAAATTCTGTCTTAGAGGCTGAGATAGCATGTTAAATATTTGCAATGAATGTGAAATTAGAGAATCATCTGTTGGCTTTATTCACACCCCGGCTTGAGGTATTTATTATTTAAAAGGTGAAGAAAGCCAACTTTCTGGCAAAATAACGACAGCGAGTTTAATTAAATCCACAAGCAGCAATCCAGAAAAATGCAGTGGTAAGCAGGGCTGGGAAACAGCTTTTTCTCTTCAAATGAGTGGATTTTACATATTTATAGTGAAGTGTTTGCGTAGGAACGACACCACGCCGAACAGCGTGTGGCATGGGAGCTTTCAGGAGAAGCATGGTCTCTGAAGACAGGACTTGGCAGTCACAAACACTCCCTGTGCTGCTCGGGTGATGCAGAATGTGCCATCAGCCCACCAGGCTCTGCAGGAAAACCCCAGGCAAGGTTTTCCTGGTGAGATGAGACCATTTCTCCACGGGTGGCTTTGGCAGACACAGCTCTGGGATGTTTCTGCTGTACCCTGGGGGGATGCAGCATCAGGCAGTTTGTGTCATTCTGCCGTGGCAGGAAAAACTTGGAGTGCCTGAATGGGGAGGACCTGGAAAGCAGGTGTCCCTGTGGCCTCAGAGCACCTCAGCCCTGCCTGGCAGAGCCTCTCCAGGGCACCCTGGGAGCACCTGCCCCATCGGGGACAAAGCTGCTGGCAGGACCACGGCAGCAAGAGACGGGCACTGCCTGGGGGTGAGAAGATTTTCTCTCTGAGCAGCACCCCATGTCTGCTGTAGCTCCCCAGGAGAGGTCATTACTCTTTGGTTGAAGAATAAGAGGTCTGGACAGGACACGTTTCCATGGAAGCAGTCATCTCCCATGGGAGAAACCATGAAAACTTCTCTTACCCTGCATCCTCTTGCTAATACTTGTATCATATTTTTCAGTATAACCAACTTGGCAGCTGCCTCTCTCTGCCCCACCTGCCTGCAGCTCGTCCAGAGAAAATGGATGAGCTTCACTCCCTTTTCTGTAGCTTCCAAACGTCTTAAAATACTCCACTTTAAGCGAATTAACTTCACAAGTTACAAACATCAGACTTTGGCAGCGTGGTAGGATCCATCCACCCATCCACCCAGGACCCACAGACCCGCTGGGACCACGCACCCTCCTTACCTTCCTCAGCCACGACCGTCAGAGTGACGACGTTGCCCGCGTCCTTGATCAGCTGCACTATGCTGTCGTGAGAGAGCTCCACGATGGACTGCCCGTTCACCGCCGAGATGCGGTCTCCCACCTTCAGCTTCCCACACTGGTCAGCTGGGCTCCCATCTATAACTCGCCCAATCTTGTGAGGAATCACTAGGAAATCAAGAGCAGGCACGGCAACGTGATCGATGGTCATGTCAGATAAACTTCACCCAGGCCAGTGGTCTCCCAGGGGGCATAGAGGAGAGTGTGGCCAGCAGGTCGAGGGAGGTTCTCCTCCCCCTCTGCTCTGCACCAGTGAGAGCACAGCTGGAGTGCTGTGTTCAGTTCTGGGCTCCCCAGTTCAAGAGGGACAGGGAAACAATAGAGAGAGTCCAGTGGAGAGCTATGAAGATGCTGAAGGGACTGGAACATCTCTGATGATGAAAGGCTGACAGCCCTGGGGCTGAAAAAGAGAAGCCTGAGAGAGGACCTTATGAATGTTTATGAATATCTGGGGGGTGTGTGTGTCAAGCAGAAGGGGCCAGGCTCTTTTCAGTTGTGCCCTGTGATAGGACGAGAGGTAATGGTAGCAATGGGAAACACAGGAAGTTCCACCTCAACTTGAGGAAAAACTTCTTCCCCGTGAGAGTGCCAGAGCCTGGCCCAGGCTGCCCAGAGAGGCTGTGGAGTCTCCTTCTCTGGAGCCTTTCCAACCCCCCGGGCTCTGTTCCTGTGTGGGCTGCCCTGGGTGACCGTGCTCTGGCAGGGGGGTTGGACTGGATGATCTCCAGAGCTCCCTTCCAACCCCCACCATTCTATATTCTGTGAACTTCTACAGCCCTGCCAGAAACCCCTCCTGCTTTAAACGGTGGCACAAGAAAAACCTGCAAGTGAGGAACGCTCCACTCAGCCGAGTGAATGGAAAAACACCAACCCCTGCCAGCACAGCCTCGTCACATACAAGGTGTTGTGCCTAAAGGAAAACACGGGAAGGAAATGGGTCACATCTGCAAAGGGATGAGTAAGCCCCTGTGTCCCAGGAGCGCTCCGAAGCGGTTCTGCCACTCATGCTGTATTGTTTTCCACTTCAAACGCAGGCCCCGGAGCGCTGTGTGAACTCGGAGACTCTTATGGACAGCCAGTTTAACACAGGCATTAGAAATCTGGATGCACGAGTTAACTCTTCCTACTTGAGACCAAAATTAAACCCTTACATACACTTCAAAAGGAAACCAAGCTCCTCCTGCCAGGGCTGACTCGGTAAGGAGGTGAGCACCTCAGCAGTGGCCCCCAGCACAGCAAGGTGTGTGAGATGAGCTCTGCACAGACCCTGCCCTGTTCCTGCTCCCAGAGGAGCCTGCACTGGAGTAACTGTCCTGACTTCTGCCAGCTCTCCTGGCTTCGCTTCCTCGCTCCATCCCACAGCGATGCTCTGCTCTGTGTACAGACCCAAAGCAACAGGGCCAGAAAAGACAGAACAGGGAAAAGAAGGAATTTTTAAGTGAAGGAGAAGGAAAAAAAAAAAGACTGCTTTCAGTAACTTTCCCTGAGGTGGGCACCGATGCAGGAAGGGGCAGAGGAAGGGATGCTCCTCCCCAGCCCGGTGCCCTCTCTCCCAAGGGCCGGGCTGGCTCTCGGGGAGAGATTTCATTTTACGGTTTGCTGAGCCCAACGTCAGCAGTGCAGATGGCACTCGGCAGCCAGGGAGATGCCACCCTGACGGGAGGAGCCTACCAAAACCCGGGGCGAGAGAGCAGCTCGCCGAGCTGCCCGCGCGCTGCCGCGGCCCTGCCAGAGCCCCTTCGTGTTACATCAAAGCACATCAGTCAGCGTGCTTTCCCAGGCATCCAGAACAGCCCTTCACTCATCTGCATGCCTGAAAGCATCGAAAATTGGCTCCTGTCCTTCCCAAATCCTTCCTCAGGGGTCCTCTGCGCAGGAACCGCTGCACCGCTCCTTTGGAGCTCTCCAACCACCTCTCCAGCCTGACCTCTGCAGGTTTCATACCTGCTCTTCCTGGTACCTCAGGTAAAAGCCTGTTTGCCTCCCGGAACCCTGAAGGGGGTTTGATGGATACCTGTTTTCTGCAGTTGCTGCTCTCCCAAACATGGCTTTCTTTGAGGGCTGGGAGAGGTGGGGAACATTATGCGCCTGTCAGGATTATCAGCTGGCTTTTCAGAACCATGACATAAATCTGAAACACTTTCACAGTGTCATCAGCCACCCAAGATTAAAAAGCCATCAAGAATTGTTTTAATGAGCTAGCACACGCAGAAGTTACTGTGAAGGAACAGACATTGATGCCTTCTAGCATTTACCATGAGTTTAAATTTTAATTACACTTCCCTTAATAGACTGATTTTTTGAAGTATTATATAAACCTAAGAGCCAACTGTGAGAGTAAAGCACTGCAGGGTTACAGACTCAATTGCTGATTACTTGTTTTAAAATATCCTGGCTTTAGAAGAACACAGGAGCTTTGTGTTAAACTATGGATGCAGAAGCTTCTCTCTTTTCCTGCATGTCAGGAACAGCCTGGACCACAGGGTGTACGTTTCCAGCCCTGGGATTGGTTTCAGTTGTCTTCTCCTTTCAGTTCTAATATAAAATAAACAGGGATTTGCAGCAGATCCTCAGACAAAGATGTTGTCTCTAGGACAGTGACATTGGAACAGAATACCACTATAATATAATTCTGTTCATAATCATAGAATGGTGGGGGTTGGAAGGGAGCTCTGGAGATCATCCAGTCCAACCCCCCTGCCAGAGCACGGTCACCCAGGGCAGCCCACACAGGAACAGAGCCAGGGGGGTCTTGAAAGTCTCCAGAGAAGGAGACTCCACATCCTCCCTGGGCAGCCTGGGCCAGGCTCTGGCACTCTCACAGGGAAGAAGTTTTTCCTCAAGCTGAGGTGCAGCTTCCTGTGTTTCCTGTTGCTACCATTACCTCTTGTCCTATCACAGGGCACCACTGAAAAGAGCCTGGAAATAATGTTTTTCCTTAGTATCCAGCTGACAAGACAACAGAGCATCAACCCTCGGCCACGCTGACGTGGGACACCATTACCCATGGGAGGTGACAGCTCACAGACCAGTGCATTCACCAGTGCACCCAGTGCTCCCAGCACGCCCAGCTTCAGCGTTCCTGAAAAGGTGCTGTCTGAGCCAAGACTGCATCACTCTAACTATGCATCATATGAATTCAGCACAATGTTATTTAGAAATAGGTTGGGGTTTTTTTTCCAGCAGCTCCTGCTGCTTTTATTGTGCGGTAAAATGAAGTGGAAAAACAGAAGAAAGTGTCTGAGGAACAATAAAAAAGAGAGACACTTTTGAGCCATCATTATGTCTGTCAGGAACCAGCTGAGGAGGTTTCAGAAGGGTGATTTACACTAAGGAACTAAAGGAACCCAGTAAGGATTTCAGGAATTAATGTCATGTGAATTGAGTTCATTAGCGGGTGAACACGCTGAGCTGGCTTATGCTTCAAGGACTGACAGAGACAACCCAAACCTGATGGCCAAAGAAAACGAGTCTCAGAAAGATGGCCCTACTCACCACCTCAAGCAAACACCACTCAGTAGCCTCTCCCAGCAGCCACCAGAACGAGGAATGCAAATGCGCTCGCTGACCCTGAGCAGATCTGCTCCTGCGCAGGGCTCACGGATCTTTCCATTAACTGAGCTGGAGTCCAGGGCACCCTGCAAGCAGCTTCTCTCCCAGTCACTTCTGCTCACGCTATTTCTTTTTATTTTTGCTTTTAACCTTGGTTATTTTGCTGTTTATCTTCACAGCTATGCCCGAGGCCATGTCGATAGATGAGAACTGTAATACCACAGCATGCTACTTTTTCTTTTTGATGATCTTTCTAGACAAAACCCCCATCTGTCTGACAGTAACAACTTCATTGCTTTCTTCCCAGTACTGCAGTCTCTGCTTTCTCAGATCCCCCAAAATAAGATATTTGATCTGATCAGGTAATACAAAGCCAAGGTTGTAACTATACTTCCATTAAAATGCGTGAAAATCCAAATCACCTCCGCATCCTGACAACTCCATGTCCTGAAGCCCACCCCGTGCACTCTCCTGTGTACAGTTGGCTTGTGCATGCTGTACCTTCTCCCTGCTCCTCACTTTTGTCACAGTTGGGTGAAAAAGAACATAAACGTGAAGCAAGACAGACCAAGGTTCAGCTGGCAGGGCTGTGAAACGGTGCAAGACGACGGTATCTGCGCAGCGTGCCGCAGAGCACGGCACAGCAAAGAGTGGAATCCCTGAAGCCCCCTCTGGTGGGTCCAGCTGAGCTGGTGTGAACGTTCCCCACAGCAGCCCTCCCAGTGCTGTGCTTTGCATCGAGAGCTGGAAAGGTGCTGATAACACCCCTGGGTTGTGGGTGCTGCTGGGCAGGGCTCGCACGGCACCAAGGCTGGTTTTTCAACATTCCCCCTGCAGTGGAATGGGATGGACAAGATCTTGGGAGGGGACACAACTGGGACAGCTGGCCCAAACTGACCAAAGGGATATTCCATACCAAAGGAGGAGAGGTGGGGGGCATTGGCTTGTCCTCCAGAGCTTTGGAGCCCTGCTTTCCAAAAAGGGGCCAGACATCGCCTGCTGATGGGAAATAGAGAATAAATCTTTTTCTTTTGCATCTGTGCACAGCCTTGCTTTGCCTTTGTCTTAGCCCACAAATTTCACCTTATTTTCTTCCCCCTGGTCCAGCTGAGAGAAGGGGGTGGGGGAAGTGACAGAGAGGCTTGGTGGGCACCTGGTGCCCAGCCAAGGTCAGATCACTGCAGCCCCGCTCCCGCCTGCCGTGACCACGTTGCCGGAGCACAGCACTTACCACCAGGTGGAGGTTTGTTCTTTGAGGTGAGGATGACAAAGCCAAATCCTTCATTCTCCTTCCGCTGCAGACGGACATCGTAGACCTCTGGGGGCTGCTGGTTTGCAAACTCAACCCGATTCAGTCGGGGAGAGCCGTTTTGTGTCAGGACAGGCTGCGACTCCTCCTCCTCCGCTTGCTTTTCCCCTTGCAGGTAACAGACAAACAACAAATAAGGAAAAAACCCAATCCTGCTGTTTTACCAAGCAACTATAGCAAAACTGTACACCTCAGGATCAGCGCCAGCGCGAGGAAACACGGCCTGGGGAAGTAAGGGGCAAGTTTATTTACGATATAATTTGCATTCAACAGAAATGGGATGCAGGGTAAAGCATTCAAAGGCCCAGAGTCCTCCCCAAGCGTGCAAGGAAATCCTGCTGCACCCTGGCTGCACAGAGCCAGGCAGACGTGGCACTGCGTACACAGGCTTTGTCCCAGTGACCTGTCACCTTTTCATAGTAAAAAACCAGGCTGGTTTTCTGCACGCTACAAGATCTACACCAGAGAGCCAGCTACAAACTACAACCATCGCTCTCTTCAGTGAGGAACAGCTGCTTACTTGGAACAATGGAAGTGTTTTTGAAAAGGCCGTTTGAAGACTGAAACCAGGCTTTCTTTTAGGAAGCCTCCAAAAAATTTTGATCCCCAAGTAGTCTGTCTGTCAGAAGGCATCTTAAAGAAACTGAGAACTGATCTGAAAAATACTTTTTCCTTTTACTTGTGCATACTCAGGATTAATGGCTTGACTTGAGAACACAGCACGTTGTGCAGAAGAGACTGTGTTATTACTCGATTTGCACAGCATTAGTAACTGTTCTAATATTTACAAAAAGGTTTGAAGAAAACACCGCTGCCGTCATAATTTTCAGAGCCTTACCTGTGCGAGCAGTGCAAACTAGCAGGCACCAAACCTTCAGCTTACTAAATTCTGCTTTTCTCCAATTAGTCAGAATTACAGCTGACCCTCCTGCTTCTCAGGCTGCTCAGCTCTAGTGCAATAACTGATAAGTTTCAGAGCAGCTTCAGTCCATTTGATGATAAAAAAGCAAGCGTTCCTTTAGTCAGAGCTGTCCTGCAGTACCCTCTCCAGCCAGCCAGACACATACCACCAAAGAAGATCTTCCTCCGGACCGTGAGCAGCACCTGGCCATTCCTTGCAGCACTGGTCATTAAATCCAGGACTTGTTTGTGAGATTTCCCTTTAACAGGGACCCCGTCGATGCACATCAGCTCGTCCGCGGCTCGAAGCCGGCCGTCTTTTTCTGCCGCTCCCAAGGGGATGATGGCTCCAATGTAAATCTGTCAGCAGGGGGTTTGAACAGCAGAACGTGAACTCACCAGAACATGGCACTTGTTAGAATCCGGGTGAATCCAGACAGGTGA
This sequence comes from Todiramphus chloris collaris, assembly GCA_025345505.1. Classification (NCBI taxonomy): domain Eukaryota; kingdom Metazoa; phylum Chordata; class Aves; order Coraciiformes; family Alcedinidae; genus Todiramphus; species Todiramphus chloris. Next base: position 1,627,618 of record JANVCC010000045.1, read on the forward strand.
CAGATAAAATGATCTGACTGTCCAGTTCTAGCAGAAACTCAGCTAGGGAGGGCACTCTGCACAAGCTGACTCAGGGGATTCCATCTGGGGGCTCCAAGCATTCAGTAAATGCCTAAAGTTTTAAGGGATTTTTAATCCTTATTTCCAGGAATACTGAAGTATCACCACACCCTGAGCATACCTGTGAGTTTGTTAAAAAGCCCAACTTTTGACAGAAGAATACACTGTGTACTTAATACATTCCCAGACATTATTGGAATGAAAGCTTCTGTCACTCATTTTACTTTTTTCTTTCTGTTTACCAAGACTAGGCCACAGTGATTGGGGAATAAGTAGATGATTTCAAAAGAACTCAAATTCCCTTCTAAAAAGCTGCTCAGACAGTTCCACATTTGACCTTTTTTAAAGTGTGGAGCTTTTGGTGATTAGAGAATGAATTCCCCCTTATCAGTTTTGTCTACTCCCACTTCATAAAGTGCTACTAACTATACCACAGATAAGAACAGCTCACACCATTCCACGTGCTGGAATCACATGCAGGTTAAATGAAAGACTAAGAATAATTATGGCTAGTACTTGGAGGTTAAGCAACAGTGGGCAGATCATCTGCACACAGAGTTCATGATGTTAGCCTGACACTTACCAACAGCTCTGGCTGTTATGGAAACAAAACAGTGCAAGTGCTAAAAAGTGCAACAGAGTAAAATCCTTTGGTTTTACTCCTCCTTTTCTCTAAGTGCACGTTAGGGGAAGAGGAAAAAAAAGAACAAGGCTATCACTGGATCACAGCTGTGAATGGAAAAACCCGTATTCCTTAGCTAATCAGAAAACAATCTGTGAGTATCTCTCCCAAAAGCTTTTCCTCTTGACTGGGCAGTTGAAAGAGTGGTCCCCAACATACAGTACAAGTCTCAGCACTTCTTCCCAGAGGAAAGTTTTCACTTACGGGCTGATCTGGTCCGTCCCCTCCGAGCACTCGGAAACCAAAGCCTGACTCTTGTTTTCGCAGGAAAACATCCAAATCTCTTGTGTTTGGAGCTAAGACAAAGCAACATTTAAAACATATAAGGAGCTATCTTTGATTACCAGGCATATGACAAAGAAAAAAAATTCCTTGATAATTTAATATATCCTAGCTGAAGTTGATATACTCACGTTTGTCCTCATATATACTCTTAGACTTCAGGTAGACCTCGGAAGGGTCTAGTTTCGGAGAGCCTGGGCGTACAGCAGTGGGTGGAAATGGCATTGGCTGCGGGATGGGATCACCAACAGCTTCCAAACTCCCTGAACTGCCCTGCTTGTCCTTCTGAAACAGACCCCACCCCACAAAATCCATATTAAATCACAAGCGTAACTGAACTGGTGCACCTAGGGGCACAACATCAGGTGGTTTACAGTAGGTATCCCAGTGGAGTTCTAAACACTGAACAGGAGGAACACACTTGGGTAGTGTGAGGCATTAGTAATTCAGCATTTGCATTACTTTTATTTAATGATCTGATAGCTGCAAAACTCCCATTTGCGTTTCAGGAAGAAAGGACACAGATCATCCTTGTGGCCTCCCATCCTAATTTCCAATTGATTAACACTGAAATAACTCTGAATACTTATTCTGGGTTGCAACCCAGCCTGGAAAACTGGAACATGGTAGCCTGCATGTGTCTGTGCGTGTTAAACAAAAGCACAGGCAGAATAGACTTAGAAATGCCCTTTTAGAAACAGCGGAAGAAAACTCCCCCGAGCGATTTAGCAGTTTGACACTTCCATGTTTACAAACACAAGAACTTGCCCTTTTTAACCAAATTCTTCTGCCATGCTGCTTAATGCCACTGAACATCGAGCGCTGCGTGGGACCTTGCCACTGCACGTGTGCTGGAACGCTGGGCCCTGAGTTGGAGGTATTTTTAGCCCAGCACGTGCTGACTGGGAGCCACGCTGACAGACTGGGAGCCACGCTGACAGACTGGGAGCCACGCTGACAAGGCTCACGTCCTCAAACTGCAGAGATTTATGCAGATGTTTTTAGCGTGGGCAGCTGCAGGCCGGGGAGGGAAGGCAGACTGCGAATCTTCCCGAGCTCAGCCTGCCTCAAGCACACTGAAGCCGTGTGCTCTCGTGATCCCACTGCTGGGACACGACTTCGGAACTCAAACAGCGAGATGAAAATTCAGAGGGACTAAAGCCCAGAGGAGCTGAGACTGCAAAAGCAGGTCAAAGCGTGCAGACAGAAGTAACTTTTGAGTGTAGTGAGGAAAAAAATGGAAATAATGATAGAACTGAAGTGGGGGCGTGTAGTTAAAATCACAGCAAATCAACAATACGACACCTATCGTCATACAGAGCTTTGCTGCTTTCTTGATCCTTTGGTAGCAAGAAAGGAGACATTCATCACCTCCACCAACTTAAAAAACTCAAAGGAATCTTTTGTGCCAAGTAGAGCATATTTACAAGTCTCTTTTGCAACCACAACCCCCTGAATATTCTCCATCAGAAACCCGCTGGAATACATCACCGGTACTCACCCCTTTGGCAGTTTTAGTAGGTGAGGGTGGACCTGAAAGAAATAAAATGCAGAAAGCAATTTCAGTACCAGGTCACTGAAGATTTAAACGGTGGTAAAGCAATATAATCATCTCCTCCTGGGTTCAAAAGAGTAACTCATTTCAGTCGTCTTTTAAATGGCAAAGTGAATGTTCAGTTGATCAACAGCATCGCTTCAGAGAAGTGTCAGATTAGAATTGTTAGCTCTACAACAAGGAAAAACACCTGATTTTGCTAGACACTGGGCAACCCAATCACACATTAGTTCACTGGATACAGAGACTTTGTGGATTTGTCCAGATGAATTTCACTTGCCACCAAAGGAATGTCATTATTTGCTTAGCTGATTAAGGAGCAGTGGCATTTATACAGAAAAACACCTGGAGATTTTTGCAAATGTTGATGACTGCTTGAAGTGACACTCTCAGAGCTACAATAAAATCTTAAAGGGACATTAAGCAGCCACATGTTGCTTCATACTTCATTCAGCTCCCTCTGGCACGTTATCTACTGGTAGGCTTTTGGGGAGAAGACGCATTCTGGTCTGTGAGTGACAGTTAATGAAGAGGTATAAATATATGCAGATGCAAAAATGAACATTTTTCTGGTATTTCCAGTCATCAGCTCCACCCCACTGCTGATGCTTCCTCCTGTCTCTTGTAATCAGCTGTCCAATAGAGCCACGCTTACTGACTGGAACACATTTGGAGAGCCTCAGAAAACTGCCCATCACACTCTCCGTATTACACTGGAGACCACACTTTCCCTTTAATGCTCCCCAGGCACGGAAGAGGCAGTGCACAAACATATCCTAATACAATTTTTGAAGAAAACCCCAAGCCTCCCAACATGCTCTCACCCAAATACTCAGGGGTATAAATTAAACTCAGAACATAATGGCTCAGAGACATAATAAGCTGGTACTTAACTGTCAAGACTGGATGCAATGAAGAAATCACACTAAAAAGGGACTTTTTAAAAGCATACAACCACATCTGACAACTGGAAATTGATGTGTGTACCTCCTCTTAAGATAAGCAGCGGCACCTCTGCTCCTACTGGAAACTGCTTCAGCACCTCCACCACCTGCAGGTGTGTCAAGCTCTGTACGTTCTGATGGCAAATCTCCTTGATTATGTCCCCCTTCTGAAGGCCTTGGCACCACTGGCTGTCCAAAATCATCTTCACCTTCTGTCCCGTAGGACTGTCTGCAATGGCAAACCCAAAGCCTTTGGGACCTTTGACTAGAGGAATAGTGACCAGCTCTGGCTGAGAGCCTCCTGAAGATGCAAGAGAGATCCTCTGCTCAGTTGTGTCCATGGAAGGGCCGTTCAGACGACCATTGACCAACATAGGACCCATTTTTCCATTCTGGTCCAACACAACTGTTCCTGCTATTAAATCTTGGCTGGTCACACAAACATCTCCTTTGGTCACAGGCGGTCCGTTGATAATGGGTGTAGCTGTCACTATATCTACCACAGGGTCCTCACTGTCGTCAGGAAGAGGATAACCGCGACACAACGTCATGTTCACATACTGATTGACAGGAACTAGCTGAAACATCTGGACAACATCTGCATGGGTATGGCCAAGGACGCAGCTTCCATTGATGTCTACAATGACATCACCTGGTACAGAAGAAAGTTCAACAGCGTCAAAACCAGAAATGAAACCACCCCCACCTGTCCAGTGCTGCTCTGAGGCTGAGAAGGAGCCCCACTGGAGGAGATCGCTGCGCAGCCTTCAAAACTAGTAACAAACAGTGGCTGGGCTGCTACCTCGTGGCTATCTGTTGCCAAAAAGCAGGCAGGATTTCCTCTTTGCATTTATTCGACTTCATCTCAGAACACAGTGTGCTAAATACATGAAGCTTAATCTGCAGCAGATTTAACCAATGATACTGGAGAGCCAGAGGAGATGAGGCAGCGCGCACACACCACTGCAAGCAGATGCCTCCTGCTTTAATTCATATTGCACAGCATCCTAAACTCAATCCAGACTAAATCGGATTTTTGGGGGGGGCGGTCCTATGTTTATTTTGGGACCAGCTGGACTTAAGCTCGGATTGCGCCCACACGCGTTCCGCTCGCTCACGCCGCTGCCACACAGGGCTGAAAGTGGATTTTCAGAGCAAAGTGGAAGCAGCCTTCAGATCCTGAAGCCTTGTTTCATCATTTTCATCCCACAGCTTTGCATGTGCAATGGAGTATTCCCAGCAACAGAGTATTCCCAGCAATAGAGTATTCCCAGCAAGCAAACTGTCTTATCACTTAAATGCCTGAGCATCAGCAGAACAGGATCTCTCTTATCACAAGAGGTACAGCAGGAAGAGATGCACATCTTCCCATCAAAGGTGTGTGCACCACAACACGATGCTGCAGGATCAGCTTCACTTTTACAGAGGAGGAAAAACAAACCACGTACAATTTCAAACAGGCCAGCAACAAAACAGGAAATTGTTTCATAAGTAAATAGCCCGAAACCATCAAGAGCGTGAACTCTTCTCATCTGAAGAGAGTTTATGTGACGTGTAAAGAAGCCTTTTCTAGTATGTAAACCATATGTTACAGTAAGTCTATAGGTTAACTTAATTAAATGTATAACAACAACGAAAAAGTGTGCAGCTCTTCACGGGCTGCAGGTGCTCTCATGCCTCTTGTTTCCGTATAGCTTTGCTTCCTGCTTTGCTTTCCTGCTGCAGAATTTTTTTTTCAGTTTTAATGTTTGGTGTTATTTGTTTTGGCAGCAACAAAGCAAAACAGAAACAGGAGTTCAGTCACACTGTTTTTACTTTATGTATAGAGAGGGAACAAAAAAAAACCCCATTCTGTAAACAACCGTGAAGCCAAAAGTCTTAGCTAAAGCAGAACTACTGAAATCTTCAGAAGTATCCTCAAAGAGGATTTGTATCTAGAACATTGCTGCTTTTCCTTTCCAGCCACTGCTCTGTAAAGATCTTTCCCAAATCTGAAAGCCATTTCATTTAGTGAGGTGTTTGTATCATCCAACCTCCCGTGCCTCTGAAGCTGTGTTCTCTCACAGCATCACAGAATGTGGAAGTTTAGAGAAATAATACTTGACCTGGTGCAATTCTCCCGTCTTGTGCAGCCGGTCCATCTTTTAACACGTTCTTCACCTGGAGAAACTCATCAGGTCTGTCCCCTCCAATGATTGTAAAACCAAATCCCATCGTGCTTTTTTTCAGCGACGTCCGTATAAGCGCTCCCGTGAGCTGGGATGGATCTCTAGTAAAGACAGACTTTTCTGCTCCTTTTCAATCATGGAATAAAGAGACAGGAAGGTGGGAAACCAGGGTTAGTTTTGGCAAGTTTGCTGTTTATTTGGGGTTTTTTTAAGGTGTCATAAAGTTTAACGATTTGTTTGGTTAACACTGGTTAACCTCCGCAGGGAATAACGCAACAAGACACTGTTACACTCCTTCCACAGCCCAGTTAAGTGAATAGAGAAGCTGAAGTTTTTTTCCAAGACCACAGCACAGATTACAACAGAGCTGGAACAGTGCTTTAGCACCCACCTGTAAGTCCCAGTTGACCCCTGAATACCAAGCTTAAAGTAGATCAAAAGCCTAATAACTCAAGGTGTGATTTTAGTTGCATCTTCCAGCTGTCTCTTCTAACTCTCTGTATATTCAAAAGCTGCTTAGAACAAACAGCTTCAGAATGATCAAAATGATTTTAAAGCAGTCTTAGGGTATCAGGTCAACTTTAACATTAAACTATCATTCAAAAAACCCTACAGTTTGGGAGAGAAACACCACAAAGGGCAGCTAAAGGACAAGGCTAGTGTCTTGATGAGTTCCAAAATTGATTATTTATGATGCGTACTTGCAGATAAAAGGATCAGTGACAAAGAACACAATATTCAGTGATACCTGATTTTGAAGGGCCAGCATCAGTCTGTCCTAGCTGTTTTTTTCTTTTGGCTTCCAATACTGGGTTTTCAAACTGGGTTTTCTGGTTAATGTGGCTGTAGACATACAAAAGGTAGATCAGGGTTTCAGCAGAAAGCATTATGCCTACTTCACAGAACAGACAACCACAAAAGACAGAGCTACAAGTACGACTTTTTATTATGTCTGGAAGAATGAAAGATAAATGATTATAATCAACACTGAGGTATTTCTGTTCTTTCAACAACCTGATTTACTTCAAGAGGCAATGCAATTTTACTCCCTGCAGTTCTGAGGTGGAACCTTCACTCCACTCTGTAAATTTTCAGGAGGTTGTAACAGTTTAGAACTGAGAAAACCTATTTATTTTTTTCTCTTGACCCAATACGTTGCTTCCATCTATCTATAAAATTTACAAACTCAGAGGTCACCTTTTTACCAGCAGATGCTGGATTGGTACAGCAGAGTGAAAAAAACCATTACGTTTGAGCAGAATTTAAATACCTGTGTTGGCTCTGCAGTCAAAAAACATTAGCTTGTTCTCTGAAGCCAACTTTCAACTCTCACTAATTTTCTTCTCCACGGTTAAAGAGAGATCTCATTTACTCTGACCTGAAGGAGATTCAGAAGAGCTTTTGCAGCAGTTTAGTAATTATTTACTTGGCTCTCTGGAGACAGCAATGATTTGCTCTTTTACAGTTACCAGGTGTCACTCTTAAATCAAGTGACCTCATTTTTGTTAAAGCTAAGAAAAATGACATCAACTCATTCCAATTAATAAATTACTTTGGTTGCTACTTGCTTTCCCTCCCTGAAAGAAATACACTCCAGCAAGGTCATGCCATGGATCTTCCCACACTCCAGTGCTTCAGAAGGGTACACTGTACGTTCACTGCCCCCAGAACTGCTTCTGCTGGCTATGTTTAAAACTTACTTTGCATTGCAACCTATAGGTACTGCATCTCACACGCATCATTATTTTCTGCTCAATTTGTAACTGTCAAAATAATCATTAGTACTTACTCAACATAATATGTTCCATATTGAGGGTCTTCTATTTTTTCCCATCCATAAGGAAGTTCTGTGATCAGAAAGAAGAGAATTCTCCATTACAGTGAAAAACTATCTGCAAATATCAGAGTTCTTATGAAAGGACCAGAGAACAGATTACAGATTCATGAAAAATACGTAGAAAATACAGGTCCTTCATTCCCCCCTGCATTTGTTTGAGACCAGTCCTTGTGATGAAAGGGTATCAGCCTGTTCCAGGAATCTGAAGCCCTGTAACTCTCACTCTTTGTTTCACTAGGTGAGGAGACTTGTATTCAACAAAATCACACCACTTTAAACATATAATAAACTTAAAGGCAAGATACAAGCTAACCTATTTAGCGAGGAAGAACCTATAAAGGGGAATAAAAATACATTCCTTTGAATTAATCTAAAGTACTAATTTGATTTGATAGCCGTTGCACCACTTCTGTCCCTAAACACACCACAAAACAGAGCTACAAAAGAGAGTATCACATCCCAAGCTTGTCAAACCGTGAATCTCCATTCCTACAGTACCTTCTGTTTAACAACACCTGGAAGAAGCTACTCCACCTTTATTTATTCTCTCAATAACATCTGGATATTTCACTGCATTCTGACAACGTTTCTGTTTTCAGTCAACCCCAGAAACCTTCAGTCAGAACTGTAACAGCCATGCATGATGAGAAGAGCCCCAGAGCTGGCTCTCTTGCCCCGATGTTTACAGTACAGTGAGACACCCCAAAACTCACTAGCACAGGTTTGGCTGCATCAAATTCAGCTCCTTTTTATGGCATATTCAGAACCTGGTAAGATGGTGCCCAGCAGCAGATCATTACTGACTGAAAGTGATAAGCAGTTAACACAGAGGTCCAATTATTCCAGCTCTACTGTTCTAGTGGATACAGTCAGGTAGTCAGGCATCTGAAGGATAAAATTGCTATATAATCTTGTTGGAGGCTGCCCTACGTTTGACAGTAACAGGAATTTTCCTAGCATATGACAGCATGTTACCAATTATTAATACCAGCATCGCTCCACGGGGTTTGACAAAAGACCCAGTGGGTCTATTCATTTAAATGTTGTTCATTTGGGTATCCTGCATCTCTCTGTTTAAAGTGCTCTTTTTGTCCTGTGGTGAGCTGCACATATGTTTAATAAGCAGCAGTGTGTGCCCGTTGCTCCAGCTGGCTCCGTTACGAAGCCGTGGTGGTTAGGCTGTGCACTTCAGGAGGACGACAGGCTATGCAGAGTCTGCCTCAGCTTTTGTGACACGTCAGGCATTTGCAGAAAACAGAGCTATGTGGTGCTCTCTTCTAGCTGATTAAATCACTGGCCTACGTAGGAAATGGTTGCAGGAATTGGCCATAGGCCAATCATGAACCTGACCACTAATTCTTGAAGCAACAGCATGAAAAGAATAAGGGAGTTAGAGTGTTCCCCCCTACTTACACATGGAAATTTTGTATCATGTCACATTGGCAACAGGTATTGTTCTGTATCTTCTTCAGTACTCCTGTATTCTAACACTTAGGGACCTTTTCCTCTTGCCACATTCCACCCGTACAACAATTTCCAGTGCAAACGTCACTAACAGATGCAGCTTTCTCCCTAGAAATGACAGTTACTGGAACAAAGTATCTCGTTCTGACCTCAGGAATTCAGCTAAACCCACAATTCAGTGAGATTCTACTACTCCAGGAAAAATACACTATGGGTTTTCCCAGTCTTATGTAAACCCCTTCTGCCACCAAACTAGGGACACTCAGCACACACTGCCTGCCCCAGAGTCACGTGTAGCAGGAAGAAGATTCTACAGCAGCAGTAAGGGATTGTATCCAGCTATAATAAACTCAGACATGCATCAGTCACAGGTGACAAATGAATCCTGACCATCTCACCTCCATCTTCACAATCTTCAGGAGCTTTGGCTTTCTTACAGAGTCGGGGATCAAGCCACGTGGTTGTCTTGGTGTTATGACTGCAAAGCAGAACACAGCTCATTAGAAGAGAACTTGCTCAGATTGAAGCAACTTTGCTTTACGTTGAATATTTACTACCATGAGCAAACTGTAGCCCTTAGGCAACGTGACCTTTATTTGTACCTCAGTCACATCATAAAATGCTAAGAAAAGGGAACAGTGATGCTTAGAGGTATGAGTGCACTGGACACTCTCCAGGACAGATGTGAAATGTTAGAGGTACACACAATCTGCTCATGTGGGAATATCAGCTGTTTCTACCTGAAAAGAAAAAAACATTTTTAGACTTTTCTTATCTTTAACTCTCAGTAAGGATTTATTTCCTCCAGAAATAACAGCTGAGGCTGTTTTACACCTGTGCACATATCAGCTGGGCTTTCACAGGTGCTATTTGTGTTTTTAAGCACACATTTCCAGCCAAGGAACACAAGCAGCAAAGAAAGAATAAACAAGCTCGTGGATCACAGAGGAATTTGACATAGTGAAGGTTTATATGTTACACCTCACCGAGCAATACCCACCCAGCTTTGTATTTTGTGAGATACAAAACCTGCATTTCAAACTGACTTTGCACGTGGAACCGTAAGGCTTTCCTGCACGATGGCAATCGTACCAGCATGCAGCCCAGAGGACTACCACTGAGGAATAAAACAGGAGGAATACATTAAATTACATCGAGAAACAGAAGCAGTAAGAGCAGAAGGGAGGTGGAAGAGCAGCAGGCAGCTTGCTACACCACAGCTCATCAACACTTCTCCGAAGAGCACAGCAACCCCTCCGGGGTGTCGGTCTACTCACTCGATGAAGTAGATCATGCCAGTGTCAGTGTAGGCCATCTCCCAGTTCTTGGGCAGTGGTTCCAGGGCTTCATCCCTTGACAAGTAATTTCTGAAGTCCATGGAGCTGCTTGTCTGGTTGTAGCTGGGAACAGGTTTCATCCAGTCAGGAGAATCTGAATGTTTTTCTTTGTTTTCTGCGGTTGTTCAGGGAAAGTGTTACTATTTGTCATATGTTTATCTTGTTTCTCACAAAGAACCACCCTCTTAATCTGGCGACGAGCAGATGTCAAACACGTCCCTCTATGTGATGTGCATTTTTCCGCTTTTATTTTTTTTGTGAAAAGCTGACATAAAAACACTGAACTCTGCTCTTCCCCTGCCAAACAGAATTAACCTTGTATTATGTGTCTGAGCCTACGCTGAAAAATCAACGCTGGCAGAAATCCAAGTTGACTACACTTTGTTGGCATTCCTACGTAGATAACAGTGTTTGTAATGCCATCAAAAAAACAACCCCCAACAAACCCAACCCCAAATCCTACTACAACTCCTCAAAGTACCAGAATAAAACCCAGAGAAGATCCAAACTGTCAATAAATCAAATGCAACCCTCCTGCAAGCCACAACGAGAAAAAGCTCCTAAAAATCCCTGCAGCAAACTTTAAATGCAAGCCCCCACCCTCGGTATCCTCCGTCACACGATGATGTCCGTGACCTTCACCTAACCACCAGCCTGGCCACCGGCCACTCTGTGCTGTGGCACTGCCAGTCCCAAAACTGACTAAATGAGGTCAGGTCTGGTCCATATAAGTCTGTCTTAAACACTCACAGGGAGGATCATCTGCAAATGCAATGTGACAGCTTCTCTCCACCATCGGTTCTTCCCCCTCGAGATGAGTAACCATGACAGCGAAAGAGAGAGGGCATCCTGCCGATCTTTGGAACGTCCAACTGGACGCTCGTCCAGTCTCAACACACTCTGCTTTATTTCTCTCCACAAACTCCCCTTCGGGCAGTTTCAGGTTGTTTGATAGCTCCCTTAACCAAAATCTGAACGTTTTACAGTAAGAGCTTGTGGTGTTCCTTAAACCAATCGCTGCACTAAAATCTCCTGCATACAAATTCAGTAATCTCCTCAAAATTAAACAATAACATTTACAGGGTATGAATTATGCTCTGCAAAGGATTCCGTTACTTGAAGAGTGGATAAATTTTTCCTTCCTCCTCATGTAACTGGCCAATACCCAGCACTACATGTTCTCTACTGAGCAGTGCATTTTATGATGCAATTGCACATCTGGCTGGGAGAACAGCTGTTTCTTTTTAAAAGATAATTTCAAAATCTAGTTAAAACACCAGTCTGAAGAGAAAACTGCCTCCAAACTTTACCAAAGCTAAGGAAGAAGCACGAGTGTGTTATTTGTACACTTCTTATCCATTCATATAACTCTTCAGGAAGTTTCTCCCCTTGTCAACCAACCTATCCCTCCGCTGCCATTAACTGCTTCCTTTTCCTCCTCTTCCTCCTCTTCAGGGAGAGAACTGTCCATCCTTTGCATTTTGCTGACAGACGTGGTTCTTTTCCTCTGCGACTCGGTATCGAAATCATTGTCAAAAAGAACTTGATCCACTGGATCAGGCTGAAAGGGGCTGGGCTCTGCCGGAGGCTTCGGAGTCCCATAAAAATTACCTGGCAATGAGAGAGAAATCGAGGTCACTGAGGCGCTGATGCTCGCTCCGAGTGCTGGCAGTGGCAGCGAACATTTTACTGCCTGCGTAACGTGATCTTGCTGAAAGACCTGAACTGTAACTTAACTTCTTAAAGAAGACATCAGCACTATCAAAACCCAAGAGTCAAAACCCATTTAACCCATATTGTCTTTTTGCCAACGATGCAAAAACATCAGACTTCAGAAAACAATTGGTTTGGTTCAAAATTTCTATCCTGCCACGTGTTTTCAAAGAAAAAGATGGATTTGGGTTTTTTTACGTTGCCTGGAATTCACTAATGCTCCATAAAGAGACTTAGGGAACAGTTTGAGAGAAGTGAAACAGTGAAAATCAATTGCTCTCACTCTATATACTGATTAACGGAGTAATATACGGCACGAGAAACATACTGAAGTCAAAAAGCAAATTAATTTTGTGCAGAAACATGCAGCATCTATTTACATAAAAAAATTACAAGCAATTTGATTTTAAAACTACAGTCCTATAACTTCCTACTGTCAATGCACTTGCTAAACAAAGCTGTTAACAGAGCTTCATCTCAAAATGACTTGCACTCGAGAAAAATGATCAGGTTTTTACTTCAGTATTTGAAAACACAAAGACTAGGAATCATCTGTTGTTTTCTGCAAAAGAATTCCAGCAATTGACCTCGCTCCTGACTGCTCATATGATTTTTATTAGGGAATTGAGCACACAGCAAGAGAGCTTCCCAGAATCCCTGCTGGGGTAACTTTGGGTGGCTGGATATGGTTTTGACCATGTGAAAAAAAAAAAAAAAAAAAAAGAAATAAGAAACTCTTCTGAAAAATATCAGTGAGGGCGAGGCTCCAAGTGGTGACAGCCAGATAAAGAGGAGCTAAGGGAAAAAACCCAAGTGCTAGTTTAAATTTGCTTCGGAGATTTCCACAAACAGGACAATGTTAACGGGCAGCATGAGAGACATAAAACAAAGGGATACAGAGCCGCTCGCAGAATTTTATACTTTGGACCTTTTCTTTTTCTTTTAGGGAGGGAAATGAACCAAATTCATTCAAGTGCCTGTAAAACCACCACCTACCAAACAAGTCCTCTAGATGCGCGCTTAAAGTTGCTTGAACCAAGGAGATGTTAAACATGTAAAAATCAGGCAGTTTTATCATCTGGTAAATTCTGTTGAGCATCACTGAAAGCTGCACATGCTCAGCAATTCTGAAGATTTTGCTGTAGTTTACCTGATTTCAAACACAGAGTTGTAAACATCTGGCCAGATCCTATTTCAGGTTTTACAAACTTACAAGAAGCAATGTGAGATGTTTGCAGTTTGTTCTGTTCACAGTGGCAAGAGTCGTTCAATAGTAAAAAGCAGCAGAAACCAGGCAGTCATCACTTGAGCCCATCTGCAACCAGGGGAATCTCCACATGCGTTCAAGATACCCCAGGGCTGGGCCAGTCAGACTGGTCTCTCCTCCCTCACACTTCAAACAGAAGTGGGTTTCAGTCTGTCCCCCAACCCCAGAGTACCTGTGACTGACATCAAACACTTTGAAACAAAACAAATCAAGAACCATCACGGGGTGGCAGCTCCAGGACTCCCCTGGATAACCTGTTCCTGATGATTCCCTACATTTATTACAATGTTTTTCACATTTAACAAAATAACTTCGCTACAGATTTGGACAATCTGGTCTAGTGCTGTTCAATTTTTCATTAGAAAATACTTTTTTTTTTCTCCTTTGCTGTATCAGAATTTCCCTTCCCTTCTGTCCTTTTGATGTTCTTCAGAGAAGAACACGGCTCTGTCCTTGAAGGTTTAAACAAAACTGACTGAATTCTGTTAAACCAAAATTGTACCAAGCACAAACGTTTTCAGAATGCTTCCTCAAAAATGCAATAGGAAAAATTATCAAATGGCATTAAGAGTGGTTAAGAGGACAACCTGTGATTTAGCAGAGAGCTTTAAAACAAGACCACTACTCTTCTTCACAGACCATCCAAACCCAGGCTTTGCTGCTCTACTAGGGTAATGGCCATGGATGGGCAGGAAAAGTGGCACCTCCTCAGTACAAGGAGCTACAGTTAGACCAAGATACTGGATGTGAGTACTGGGTCCTTATTTCCATTCCATTAAAAGTCAACAACATACCATCATATGTTCCACTTTCTAGCAAGGCTCCACTTTCTTCCAGTGCCTTAAACTGCTCAACGGGAATGAAATTATAGTCTACCCCAGGGACCTCTCCATCTCTGGGAGCCCTCGTAGTGCCTGAAAAGACAGAGAAAACACCCTTGTAAAATACGTCAGCGCTGCCTGTTCACCAAATGCTGCCCGCTGTACAATTCAGCAAAACCAGAAAATATACCTATTTTTGAATCTTTACACAGTGCTGATGTTATTTCAGGAAGATAAAGAGTTAGAACTCTGGTGAGGAAGTGAATAATAAAGTATAAAAACTAGGCCAATAAATTACGTAGGAACGACTGCTCGTGGGAGCAGTAACCAACCCTTGGGCTCCTGCAGGCAGGTCAACACCTGTGCTGGTCGGACCCAGCGAAGCCAGCAGATGCTCAGAGCAGAAGGGCTGGCGTAACGGATGAGACAGGTCCAGCCAGATTCTCTCACTAATTAACTCCTGCCGTGACGTTTGTCCGTGCACCGGCCCATGCTCCTCTTCCTGGGCCACGGATTTGCTCTCACTCTCGCCACCCCCTCCTTGTCTTCTCGGGGCGAGCGAACGGCAGCTCCCCCGTACCTCCTGCCATCGCAAACCTTTCTGCACATCAACCCTCCTGCAGCTCCTTCCAGCTGCCCTGCCTCACGCACAGGACCCTCTCAGGGCTCAGGTTCCTCTCTGTGCAAACAGCAAGACCTGGACAAAAACGAGGACGTGTCTGCGCTGCACGATCACACCGAGGAGGATTTATTCTATCGTGGTTATTCTAACAACAGTAACAACCAACAGACTTCCCAAGAGTAAAATACAGATACGACCAAAACACTCTGAGCTTTGAATGCCAAAGCTTTTGCTGTTTTGTCCGTGCTGGCCATGCCTTTTCACTGCAACTTAAAATATGGAACTGTGCTGGCAAAGCCAGTTATAGAAGCTCCTGCTGCAAGGTAGAACTGTAAACCAGGTTAAGAGAGGAGGCATTTCAAACTCTCAAATGATGTGATGGTTAGCAGGAACAGATTTAAGTAAGGCTGATCTTTACATACTTACAAGGGATGGTTCTCAAGTAGAGATTGTCTCTGATCACTTGCTGGAGTTTATGGTCTATGGAGCCCTTCTGGAACTGAAGGCTCAAGTAGTGGCGCAAGTCTTTGTTGATAACTTTTCCTTAAAAAAAAAAATAACAAACAAGAGTAACTTGTCAAAATGCAGCAGGATCTCCCAACAAGGATGACATGTCAAAAAAGGAAAGCGGCGGAAAGAGTTGGGCTGTTTTAACTGCAATGACCTGAAGGGAGAAGCCCTTCTTCGCTACCCCAGCTTCACTCTGCTGCTGTAAATTGGCACAGTGGCTCTAAGCACAGCTGAGAAGCAACCATCCAACCTCAGTATCTCCCAAGCAGGACAGCACCAATATTCTGGAAGTATTTGGAAAATCAATAAAAAAAATATTAAAATACAAAACCTATGACCAAAATTAAAAGTTTCTACAGACAGTGGATTTCTTCAAAGTATAGTGATAATGTTTCCTTTCAATTTACACCTACTGGCCGAGCACCTGAATTCAGTGTTTTGTCACATGGGAACCTATATTCTTGATATTACAGAAAGAAAAAAGTTTTCTTTTTAAAAACACTGCACGATAGCAGAGAGGGTTTCTTTACAATTATCCCTTTGCAATACTTCTGTCAGGTGTCATTAGCGAATCTGTCATATCACCAGACAGCCACGGCCCCTTCAGCACACAAATAACTGAGCTCTTGTATTACTGCTTCATCCTTCTGACAAACCAATCTTTTGTACCCTGTCATCTTCCCAGAAAGCATATTAAATAGGGTTCAGCGACCTTGATAAATTTAAGTTATGTACTACAGCAGAACACTCAGGGCTTTAGGGAAAAGACTCAAGTCTTTGTCTTCAAAACCCCATTTAGGAGACGGCCAGTAGCAGGCATATGCTGGTGTCTCGCAACAGTGGGAACAAAAGTGTCAGCAAATAAAACTGTGTCAGCAATGGGTTACGAAAGGTATGAGCCTGCCAAAGGAGTGGTTCTGACAGGAGCCTCTGAAGCTGCTGAGGAGACCCCTCAAAAGGCTCGAGAATGAAACGTGGCACAGACCCACGTCAGTCTTAATACAAAGCTCACCCACGCCTTAAATCAAGGTTACTGCACTTCCATAAAATGCCTTACTTGAAAGAAAAAAAAACCACACACAAAAAAATCCCTAGAAACCAAACCAACAAAAGCCAGAAAACCCTTCTACCACCAACCATATGTCACTGCTGCAAAGCTGGTTGCATGTTTTGGGTTTGGGAAGTTTCTATTTTCCCTTTCTTTTTTGCCAAGTGGAGGGCAGACGCGCGCCTCTCAGGCATCACCTCAGCTGCCACCACTTGCCAACAGCAACTGAATTTCAGTTTGCATCCCTTTCCCTGCTAGTGAAACAATGGCAGCCTGGGAAGTACTTAAGATTACCTGTCAGCCCTCTCTTCACAGAGCTCTGTGCTGTCCACAGATTAACCAAAAGCCAAACAAAACCACCCTAAGCCCCCAAGCGAACAAAGAGCAAGCCCACCACACGCACAGGCACCCCAGGAACATGTGGGCAGCACAGCCAGTGCCTAATGCCAGCCCTGAGCTCCAGACAAAGCCCATTTCTCACCCTCCTTTAACGCTGTCATTTATTTTAACATTATGTCCAGGACCCCAAAAAGCATTCTACGGCACTCAGCCCCATGGCTTTCCAGGAGTTAGTTCTACAAGTGATACAGCAATTCCCACTCACGTGGTGGGTGTGAGCAGCATCCCCACCCCCTGACTCCTTCCCAAACACAAACTCGCAGCAGTTCTGCAGCTCCCCGGGGCCTGACGCTCTCCGTTGTTATGGCAGCGAGCCCCCAGCTCAATTCCCTGCTTTGCCATCATGAGCTGTTCTTTAGAAAACTTTGGATTTGCTTCCTGCAGCATAATAAGCAAAACACGTCATGGAAAATGAAAACAAATGCTGTAATCTCCAGCAAGAAAAATATTTTCCATTTGTTACTAGAAATCGCTTTATTGTTTGTAGACAAGACGGTTTCTCAACGATAAAAAAAATGTTTTACTGATGAAATGGCCCATCCATCTCCCTGCCAGAGCCAGATCTGTAGCACTGCACTTCAACAATCCCAGCATATTTCACTTAGGCAGATCAATACCCGCATACTTCACTCGGGCAGATGACTCTGGTTGTTCAGAGCTCCATTCAGAGCGCTGCACGTCGGAAAAACTTGGCAAGAAGGGAAAACCCTCACTGGATGTAGAACCTCAGTGACTTGATTTATGTACTGATCTTACCCTCCTCGGGTTTTCAAATTTAAAAGCTCATAAACTCTTTACAATAAATATCAACTCAGTCCAAAAAAATAGAAGTAGAAGCAAAGCTGCTACTAAGGATACGCCAGCACTGAGGGGTTAATCTTAACATTAAACCCTTGAAGACTCGACCACACTCTGAGAACAAGACAACTGAAGTGGAGATGGAAAGGCCAGCCTGCGGAAAACAGAAGAAAGTCAAACAAAATAGTAGGCAGAGAGAAAATGACAGAAAGTCACAAAGAGAATGGTTGCATTAGAAAGCAGGAAAACAAAGTAATAGTGAGGATGCTTTAGGCAAGCTCCAGAGCTTGCTCTTATGCAAAAGCCAGCGATTTCCCCCGCAGCAGCTGAACATGCTCCTTTACATTGTTTCACCAGGCTTTTAGGAGAGCGTCACGTAGCAGACTCTCCAAAGTGACCTAATAAATGTCAGGTTGGTGTTTGTTGTGCTGCTGAGCTGTCTCTGAAGGATGACACACGCAACACAGGGACCAGTCAAGAGGAATAATGTACTTTATATCGTTCAGGTTCTGCAAGATGAACAGGCACAAGCCTCTTGTTTTCAGTTTTAATTTAGATTAACCACAAAGGAACCGTTTAGGCGAGGATACGCACGCTGCGTTTCAGTACGGAGAACGGAGCATCACTGCAGCAAAACACAGGACAGAAGCAGGTACGGGTGAAGAGACACTGCGAAACACAGGGGTAGGGGCTTTCATTCCTTATCATGCCACAAAACTGCAACGGTACAGTTGCCTTTGCTGCAGCACCTAAGCAGGTCAAAGACAGACATTTATACATCCAGCCTGTCACAGGAATGTTGAAGTGTACGTAGCGCTGAAGGGTATGGAATGCTAAGTGTGTATCTCACTGGAGTACACGTATCACTGAAGTGTGCGTATCACAACTGCAAAGAAGTGAGCATGGCCACGGTGCTACCAGAACTCAACAGAACCAAGTCCATTTCTAAATGATCAGCACTAGTAAAGCAGCAAAGCTCAAAGTTTAAGTTCTCCAATTCTACCAATCCAATCTGTGCAGATTTTACGCTGCTGCCCAAGAAGCCACAACAAAAGAATGTCACAAACAGGTCTGGCAAACACCGCTTGTACAGGGAGTACCTGTGACAACCTCACAAGTGACTCTGGGGCCACAGGGACGCTCTCCAATTCACTCGGATGCACCTTTCCCGCAGACAGGTAAAGGTAACAGCTTTCTGGAGGTGCAGCACATCCCGTTGGGCACGGGGAGCTACAGGCTGGGGTTTCCATGCCAACTGCAGTTAGGGGTATCCATACGCTGAGGAGGAGCCGCAGTGCTGACAGGCCAACAGACAGAGCACGTGGCGGTTTTCTTTCGAACTTATTGAAAAAGACTTCACTGTTAATGAGAAAAACCATCTTTCAGAGTAGCAGCTTATCAAAAGCACATGACTTTCCTATGAAGCTATAAAATCCATTCCTAGGGCTGTCATTTCCTCATAGCACATATTTTAAGGGAACAGACGCGAGAAGGGAATCGCATCCCCTCGTTCCTGGAGGAAACTGTTGAGAGGTGAATGAAAACCCAACTCGAGTTCAGGGCAAGCAGGGCAGCAGCAGAGCCCTCTGCCCGGGACGGGGCAAAGCTGGGGAGCTCGAGCGGGGCTGGGCAGCGCAGGGCGGGGAAGCTGCGGGGGAAACGGGCCCCGCGGGCCTCTCGCCCCGAGGCCCCGGCTCGGCTCGGCACGGCCCGTCCCGCGGCATCTGCCGCCACCTCCCGGCGCCTCCGCCCGGGCCCCGGGCCCAGGACGCCCGTGGAGCCGCGGGCCGAGCGGGGCCCGCCCGCCAGCAGAGCTACTCGGGGGAGGCCCCCGGGGGAGGCTCAGCCCGGCCCCCCGGGCCCCGCCGGCTCTGCTTGGGGATTTCGAGTCCCGTGCAGGGCCCACACTGCTACGCGGTTTTGTTTTCTCAACGGGAGGAGGAAATGTAAATAGAATTCCACACGTAAATTCGGAATTCCGTCAATACGAACGGAATTCCAGAGCGTCCCCAGGTACGCTCGGCTGCGTGAGGCGTTACATAAGCAGGGATTGCCGAAGGCAAGCCGGAATATGAAAATCCCACGTGAAACAGGAAGAAAACAGCTCGAGAGAGGCTAACTAAAAGAGGAATCGGCAGGGCTGGTCAAGTGGAAAACAGCGAGTGTTTAATTAAAACTAGGCTATCAATACAGAAAGTAAGATGAAGCAATCTTTGACGTGACTAGGCAAAAACCAGTTAAGGAAACGTTTGGCTACACAAACCAGGTGCGTTGCATCAGGAAACCAAAGTTATAATTAGTGTCCAAGGCATTAACTTTATGATATTCCTCAGCAACTACCCACACAGGGTAACAGGAGTTACAGATCCGAGCACGCACATACACCGAGCACAACAAATCCTTTCTAAAAGCACGCAAGAGAATCACTGTATCCACAGAATCTGGAGAAGACGGAGGAGCCCCAGCAGTGCCACGGCCTCCAGTCCTTGCCCTGCAGTGCTGCCCACCCAGCAAACACCGACCGACATCGTCGTGCAAGAAACATGTGGGAGGTTCAAAATATTTCAATTAAATTAGAAAGAGACAGCAATGTTTTGAGCATGTCTGGACCCAGTCAGCAGGTGTGGTTTTCCTCAGCATGTGGGGTAGAAACACCCATGGATTACTGAGTAATACTCAGCTTTTCCTCACAGAAGAGGGACCAGAGGCTCTGGAACCAACAAGGAGGATGGACAGCACCGCTTGGCAGCTCTTCCCCAGTGCCACAGGCCACCGACAGCTCTGAGGACACACTTCCACACAACACCTCTCCATCCCTCTTCCAGGTAATGGATGCAAGAAACCCAGTTTGGACTGTGACTGTTACAGAGAAGAGCTCTCCAGTTAAATTCAAACCAGTAAGGAAGATGATTACTACATCCACACAGCGATCCAATGGGAAAGGAGATCCTGGTCCTGTTATGGACTGATTTCCACTCATTAACTTCTTCTCATTCACTACTGCTTCTTCCAAGAATCCTGCTCACCGTTAGGTGAAGGGTTACCAAGAGACAAGGAGTAAGAAAACCACCGTGTTCAGTCCAGAGGCTCCGTGAGCACCTACACGCCATCCAGCGATTCCAGCCGCTGTGGAGTTATGTCACTGCAAGGATGTTCAGAAGACCAAAAGCAGATAACCGTCTCAGGAGTGTGACATGTACACTTCTGCTCGTCTGCCTTTTAATGAGACTCAACCAGGGGTAGGTCCACACTGCTCTGCTCCCAGCGTCTAAATTAATCACAGCTTTTAATTGCCAGATCCAACATCAGAAAAGGCCACCTGTTGACTAACTCAGCAGAGATTCTCCAAAGGGCCACAGTGGGTGGGGTCTCTGGCTTGGGTACCGTAAGGGCATCTTGATTTGCTGTATCACTGGCAGGTAGCAACATTAGTCTGAAAACAGTAATCTGTCACAAGATGGAGATTTTCCCCTGACAATGAGCAGAACAGACAAGGTAAAGAATGAGATTTGATTTCCCAGAACAAATGTGGGAGAAGAGCCAAGTACATCAAAAGCTTATTTTTGGATGAGAAAGGCAAATGATATATTTTACAAAGACAAAAATAACACACACACCCCCCTAGATTATTAAATAGCATGAAAAAAAGGATTTTAATAGGTTCTGGCCATACTGAGAGTTCTCACCTTCTCCCTCGAGCCAGGATCATTTGTAGAGATTTGGGCTGGGCGCAGACCAACAAACGTCAAGAACCAAACTCTCTGAAATCACTGATGCTGGAGCATCAGGGAATGACTTGGGAAAGCTGTTGGGTGAGGGAAGGGCAAGTCCTGAGGACAAGAAGCTGATGAGCACAGACAAAACTGAACTGGACGAGTTGGACTATGGGCAGGTATCAGAGGAGGTATTATGATTCAGAGTAATGCTCGAAGGGGAAAATATTTTTTAGATATAAATTTCTTGGTAAGAAGTCTTTGAAAAGCTTTCAAATATTCATTAACAGAATCTCACTAAGGCCACTGGACTGTGTGAATTTCCCTGTGAGAAACATCTGCAAAGAATAAATTATTTGACAAGACAGGGACAGCAAAGATATTTTTATTAAGCCAAGCTGCACTCAACAAGCTACACAACTGGCTCCAAAAAACCACAGACAATGTGAGACTCTGCAGATGGGAGCCACTGGCACAGGGTCAGCATCAGCTGTGGCATGACCACGGCAACAGTGGGCACAGCCCAGGTTTAGGTGATGAACATACGGGGATGAGCAGGAGGCTCGGGAAGAAGCGGAGCGAACACAGAGATGAGAGAGGGGCAGAGACTCTGCCTCACACGGTGCCTGTGTGCGGAAAATCCAAATCAAGTCTCCTTACACAGTTCTGGAAGTTATTCCAGCATCTGGAGGAAACATGCTGTAACATAAAAAAAAAAAGTGTATTTGAGAAATTATCAAAACTTTCAGGCAAAGGACAATTTGAGCAGAATCCTTCACACGGTTCTTCCTTTTGGATGAGCTTTCGTACACAGCCCTGCCGAGCACACCCCAGCTTTCTGAAAGCTTTGAGGAGACTGCTATTCATTTACTTTCTTTTTTTACCCTGCTTTTTAACTGCATCACTTAAAAATGTTTAGGAATCACTAGCCATACAAAAACCATCACCTTCCTGCATGTCAGTGTCCTATGGATATAGATTCAGGAGAGATTCAGACTCAGGGCAGGTTTTTGCTCCGTGTACTCTCAAGCTGTCCTGCTCACCACTTTCCTCTGCAACGCATCCATGAACTAGACACCTGATAAATACTGAAGAACTGCAAATAGCTACATTTACTAGACTGATTTTGCAAATACTTCAAGGATTAGAGTAACTATGCAAGACCAGCTGGTATGGATGGGAAGTCCCAGAGCAGAGGCACAGAATGAAGTGGGACTGGAGCAGACCTCACTGACAAGCAGCAGGACTTACCCAAGCAACAGAGGAAGGAATTTAACTCCTTCAAGTAACACAACTAATCTGTAAACTTTTAAGTATTATAGCAAATCGTGTTCCTTTGTAGTGAAATCTGGTGCAGAGCATTTGCTGACTGCCATGCTGTGAAATAAAGGTTAAGTGGCCAAATGTTACTAGTGTCAATCTTTAATGAAAATTGAATTAAGGATCTTTCATGCAGCTGAACTATGGCTGTGTCATTAAACACACTCTGCAAATTCAGACAAAGTAAAGGGTAAGTGTGTCAGATTCATCCAATTACATTAACATGACAGACACAGAACAATTAATAGAAGAATTTATACAGTGTCTATTGTACAGAAAAAAAATCTCAAGGCACTTCGTAGACAATAATCCACTAACCCAGGCTGAAAAATATTAGAAAGGTTTACTTGTTTAATTGTAATTTGTTATATGCTATCTGATAAATTCTTGGTAATATACTTTTATTTCTAGAAATTATGGTAGAGATAAGCCTTATGGTATTAATAAGTAATTTACCATGGAAGTGGAAGCGTGTTCTACAGTACTTCTGAAATGAATGAAAAAGTGTTTATCCAGACTTAAGAAATAAGGTTGCCACAAACCTCACTGCTGTATGTACATCCCACTTCACTTTGGGGATCTTCTTATGTTTGTTAGGAACACAAAATGCATTCAGAAAACACCAACAATTATGAGTTTTTACTTTTTAATCCTACAGATTTAGATTGCTCAGTTCTAAAAATGATCAAAGGTGGGGGGGTCAACACAAGGCCTTAAGATCTTCAGTCAATGTGGTTACTGATTCAGGGAGACAGAGTTTCTTAGTCCTTATTCTCTAGCATCACAGCACGCTGTCTTAGAGCATCTCCTTTAAATCTTACAGCATTAGAAACACTCTGTGAATAAACCAGCCCATTGTTGGTAAACCCATGTAAAAATAATGTGGCCTTTCGTTTGTTTATGAACTTCATCATTAAACATTTCAAGTTTTGAAGATAACTGAAATATGCTTTGGAAGGCATATTCCCCAACAATCTTTAAGAAATACCAAAAAGCACTGGCAAATAATGCATTGTTTATTCTGAAAAAAAAACACTCAAGAGCTGAGAAAGACAAGAAATGAAATGTAAGCAGTGGGAGCGTGCCTGAAATCTGCCAGGTTTTTATTTTTGGCAGTAGAGAAACTGCAAAGTCAACTGTAACGGAAGCCTCTAGACTGTGAATTTCCATGGCTGGGTTCCTCACCTACCATGAAAAAAAAATATTTAAAATTAAAAAGAATAATAATTAAAAAAAACCAATCTATTGTTTAGTGCAGAAGGAAGGAGAGAGAAAATATTGGCAGAACATAGAAGGCATTCAGATGGAGTCTTCCAGGGCCATTTGGTTGGTGTATGAAAATAACACTTGTTACCCGGCTAACAATTGCCTCCGTTTGCAAACAGATGCCTCAGAGTTGGCTGAATCTTGGAAGCGAAGAATAAGGATCCAGGACTGTGAAATCAAGATGTTAAAACAGAGGAAAGAAGCACCATCTACCAGATCCCCCCCAGATCCCATCTCTGGGCAGGGTGGCAGGACCACTCCTCTATGCTCACAGAGGGCAGCTCCCATCTACCCAACAAGAACACACACGGCTTTTCTTTACGCTACCCAACATCAAAAGCCTTTAGCTCTGGGGTGTCGATTGACAGCCGTCTGAACATGAGCCAGCAGTGTGCCCCGGTGGCCAAGAAGGCCAATGTCATCCTGGCCTGGATCAGGAATAGTGTGGCCATCAGAAGCAGGGAGGGGATCCTTTCTCTGTACTCCACTTTGGTGAGGCTGCACCTTGAATACTGTGTCCAGTTTTGGGCCCCTCTCTCCAAGAACGATGTTGGGGTGCTGGAGAGGGTCCAGAGGCTACAAAGCTAGGAAAGGGTTTGGAGCGTGTGTCTTATGAGGAGAGGCTGAGGGATCTGGGGCTGTTCAGCCTTGAGAAGAGAAGGCTGAGGGGAGACCTTCTTGCCCTCTACAGCGACCTGAAGGGAAGGTGTAGCGAGGTGGGAGTTGGGCTGTTCTCCCTGGGGACAAGGGACAGAACAAGAGGGAATGGCCTGAAGTTGACCCAGGGGAGGTTCAGGCTGGATCTCAGGAAGCATTTCTTTCCAGAAAGGGTTGTCAGGCATTGGCATGGGCTGCCCATGGAGGTGGTGGAGTCACCAGCCCTGGAGGTGTTGAAGAGCTGGGCAGATGTTGTGCTCAGGGACAGGGTTTAGTGGTTTGGATAGGGATGGGAATAAGGTTGGGCTTTGGATAGGGATGGGAATAAGGTTGGGCTTGATGATCTTGAAGGTCTCTTCCAGCCAAAACTATTCTGTGACACCGCACAGGGACGGCACCAGTGCTGGGCTGCAGGGCTCACGGAGAGTGAGCACAGAGCTCCCAGTGCCCTTTCCTTCGGACACAGCCAGCCAGCACCCCGGGGTGGGACGGTGCCACGCACCAACTCAGAACGGCAGGAAATGCTGTCTATGAAGACCAGCTGCATTTGGAACCCGTACGTAGGGCAAGAAGATAAAGGCTCTACTTGGCTCAAAAGCAAGGAGCATTTTGCAGCAGCAAGACTTCACTTACAACACTCTGAGAGCCCAGCACAGCTTTGGGTAGATGTATGCACCTTTTCAGGAAAATCAAGTATAAACATTTGTTGGGGTTAACTCAAAACGAAGCGTACGTGGAGAAAACCCGAAAGGATCACCCCACAGAGATGATGAGCAACGTTGGCCGTCACCGGTGGGCCACACAGTTCACTATTTCCCACCCGACGCTCCTTGTCCGCATCCCTTTCCATCTACAGCCACTCCCAGCCTCTGATGCCTCCCAGCAGATGTCACTTGAAGTTGGTTTTGTGCAACGCATTGGTAGCAAAAAAAGCTTGCATAGCCAAATGTTCTTTTTTTTTTTGTGTCTACAATCTTAAGGATTTTTGAAATGAAAATCCTTTGAGTAAAGAAGTTCCAACTTTCAGATGCCAGCTTCAAGCACGCTCGTATCAGATATGATTACAGTAATACGCTGCACGCACACAAAATTCCATTAACCATGGCAGTACAGTCAGGAGAATTACCAGTGCGTAGGGGTTTTGCTGATAACGCCAAGTATTTTAATGTACCATTATTAAAGGGGAGAACGGCAAGGCACAAAGAACTCTACAGCTGTTTCTGATAGAAGATCAGACACTGAAGGAGATACGAGTAGAACTCGGATGATTTAAAATAATGAATGGGTTTCAAATAAAATGCAAACATAACCATTTCCTTCAAGTTAACAGTGGGGAAGAAAAATGCAAAAGAACTTTCCACAAGAGAACAGTTTGACCTTTTATATAATATATGGAGACTTTAGTCTCCTCTTTGATTTGGTATTTTCTCGAGAAGTGAAAAAAGCACTGAACAGAGCAACGATCTTTTGCCTATTTAAAAAGACTTGCTCCATTTCCAAGGGGTATTTTAATTCTCCACTTTTCTCAAGACCCTTCCCCACACCTCCCTGGGAAGCAGCACGTATCCTGCTTCATTCATGGGAAAGAGGGAGCATGGTACAACTTTCTGAAAGAACCAGAGCTCACTGCAGAGGAGCTGGTGGTTATTACCCAGAAGCAGAGACTCTGCTCTCAGCTCACAGACAGTATTTTGATACTCTTAGGATGGCTGGGGGCAAGAGTCAGCGTGGTGTCTGGATGGAAAGTCACCCTCGAGATGTGACTTGATACACCAGCTGAAGCTGTTCCTGCAGGTCAGCAGGGACAAGCATCCTTCCATCTGGCTCCAGCTGGAGCTGCTCTTTCTCCTCACCTCTACTGCTCTCTCCTTGTCCCCATCCTCTTTATTTTTGTAACGGTCCTCGCAATGCCCCATGCCCTGAAGTGGCACATGATTTCCATCTCAAATAAGATGTGTTTGCACTGATGATAAAGAACAAAAATCCAGATAAGCTGCACCCTGTAAGCCTCTGCCACTGCCAGGCTTCAGACAAAGACAGAGGGTTGTCTGGAAAGCTCAGTCTGGGAGCTTGAAACAGCTCACAAAACAAAATGTACATTTGCAAGATCTAACTATGCCCTCAAAGTGCAAGAGAAACATAAAGCACTAGAGGCACCAGGCTTTTGACATCACAACAGCAGATGATGGAACAGGAGACACACAAACGGGCTCAAACTCGTTAAAAGAGCGCGTTACAACAACCCGAAGGGTCAAAACAACAATTAGAATCTGTAATATGCAAACATGCTGGAAAAGAAAAGAAAAATACAGAGTTGTTTTAATAACAGCACTTTATTAAGGCTTCCTAATTATGCACTCAATCCCTTGCTGAGTTTTAATCACTGTGCTACTCCCTACACCTCGAGAGGCTGTCTGGCATGAGTAGCATCTGTGGCTGCAGCACGTGTCCTGTACAGCCAGCTACAGACGTCGGAGCCACGGCATCAAGAGTCCTCTGTAGATGTCATCGGTTATAATGATACATAAATCATTGTGTCTGCTCTTCATCGAGCAGACACAGAAGTGGAACACTCCAAAACAAAGGTAAGCAACCCAAACAATAGAGGTCATTTTCCTCGGGGTAACTATGGCTTGTTTTTCTGATTTGCAAAGAATCTTCCATTTGTTCCCTTTAATTTACAATGTGAGGTTGTAATTTCTTCACCCCAGAGAAAATGATTTACCGGGACAGCAAACACACACAGTTTGGTCTAGAAAGCAAAATTAACACACACAACTGGACAAAGTTGGGTCCTAAATCTGTTCTAATATTAACGCCTCCCTTTGATAACCTGCAGCTAACGTGCAAATTCAAACTGACCAACAGGTACTCAGGGGTTTCAACATCCCACCCCAACGAGGGCTTCCACACGGGGTCCTTCTGCAGGTGAACCCACTGCAGTGTTTGCCAAAACCTGCCTGCCCTTGCCTGTGCCCTGCCACAGCATCGCGTGTCAGGCGCTGCCGTCCGTCTCCCGTACCGTATCTCGCTGCTCGAGCAGCGTGCGCTTCTGGAGAATGACACATTTCAGTCACATCCCCAAAAAAAATGTCCTTGCAGCTGCTCTGTGTTCCACAAGCGATTTAATCTGCTTCAGCCTTGGCACTCTTTTCCCAGCATAAGGGCACACGTTCATATGCCAAGACCCTTTTTTCTTTTTTTTTTTTTTTTTTCTCTTCGCAGTGTTCTGATTAGAATAGAACTTATGCAAATCATAGACAGGTTTATTTTTAGCCTGCTTTCCATAGGAAGCAAGACATACAATTACACTCTGCATAATTTCTAGGCCCACTAACCTATTTCAGTCTGGAGTTTGGCAGAGCAGGAGCCTGCCAAAGATCCGACGTTCACACAGATGCTGTGCGTCTCTTCTCCTGGAACAGACAAACCTCTCGGGTGACCAACCAACACAGGCAACAGAAAGTTCACAGCAAAGGCATCCTTCAGCTGTGCCCGCGAGCTGTAGCTGGACCTGTAAACCAGGTTTACACAGCAGCAGAGGGGACTCTCAACTGGACCCACCTCACACAGCAGCTCTCCCGACAGCACGGCTGGTTCCTTCCCACACACGGAACCATCAGCGATGGGCCTTTGGGACACAGGGCTCTGGCAGGCTCCTCAACCCCCACCTACTGCAGGACCCCCACCCAGCTCCAGCTGGAGCAAGGATCCCACTGGTATAGGAGCAGTTCCTGCTCTGAGGAGCAGAATCATTGTATGCTGGATTTATGAAGGAATGAGAGCTTCTCAAAAGGGCTTTTCAAGGGGCTCAGGCAATCCCAGCACTCCCACGGGTCCAGCAGATCAAGGGAGGTTCTTCTCCCCCTCTACTCTGCCCCAGTGAGACCTCACCTGGAGCACTGCAGCCGGTTCTGGGCTCCCCAGTTCGAGAGGGACAGGGATCTACTGGAGAGAGTCCAGCGGACGCTACGAGGATGATGAAGGGGCTGGAACAGCTGCCTTACGAGGAAAGGCTGAGAGACCTGAGGCTTTTTAGTTTGGAGAAAAGAAGACTGAGAGGGGATCTAATTAATGTCTATCAGCACGTAAGGGCTGGGTGTCAAGAAGGCAGGGACAACCTCCTCTCACTCGTGCCTTGTGATAGGACGAGGGGCAATGGATTCAAGCTCGAGCACAGGAAGCTCCATCTCAACATGAGGAAGAACTTTCCTGTGAGGGTTCCAGAGCCTGGAACAGACTCCCCAGAGAGGCTGTGGAGTCTCCTTCTCTGGAGACTTTCCAGACCCGTCTGGATGCATTTCTGAGTGACCTGCTCTAGTTCTGTCCTGCTCTGGCAGGGGGTTGGACTCGATGACCTTTGGAGGTCCCTTCCAACCCCCACCATTCTGTGATTCTGCGACTCAGGTTAGAACAGACCTCCAAGATCAACAAGTCCAAGCATCTAAGACCTACCAACATTGCTCTAAGTACTTTAAAAACTGCTGAATGAAGAAAATCAGGTAATTCTCTCTTTCACCTGTGTGAAGATGTCAGTTCATGGTTTATTTGGTGCTACATCTACACATGAACAGCCTAAACAAAAAAAAGAGTCAGGAGACTGGTCCCAGTTACCTACAGAACAGGGGTCAGCTACCAGCAAAGTGCATCTGGAGATGCAGCTCCGGCCTCATTCACACATTTATCTGTCCCGCCCACGAACTGTGCTGGTTTCACTCCCTGCACTACAATTTTATCATCATTTAAACACAAGCTTCCCTGTAAAATTACGATCCGAACGGCATGTTGTTGTTGAAGTAATCACACAAGGAGAGAACATTTGCCTGCGTTAAGTTAATCATCATGCAATATTAAAAATGAAAGGGATTTATCTCTTCTCTTGCACAGCATTACCTATTATTTCATCCCTATTCATTTATTAAGATTTATTTTCAGTTATGGCACCACAGATTTTCAATTAAATATGAAATAGGGCTTTCTCTGAGCAGAGCAAGTGTGACGAGCTAGATGCCAGCAAAGAGAAACTGCTCAGACTTTGAGATTCAACTGGTGAAGCACAAGTAAGAGCAGAAGTTGCCCAGGCGGTCCGAGCACATCCGTGACAACTCCTCCCAGCAGAATCACAGAACCACTGAAGCAGGAAAAGCCCTCTGGGATCATCAAGCCTATGACCCAACCCCACCACCACACTGGCCAGACCATGGCACTCAGTGCCACATCCAGCCTTGCTTTAAACACATCCAGGGACGGTGACTCCACCACCTCCCTGGGCAGCCCATCCCAACGTCTGATCACCCTCTGCCAGGAAGGGTTTCCTGATACCCCACCAGAGCCCAGCTCCACAGCAAGGTGGACCCCAGCAAGGTGGACCCCAGCAAGGTGGACCCCA